>PISX010006783.1:0-94401 GCA_004024625.1 Mellivora capensis | reverse complement strand
AAAAAAAAATTAAAAAAAAATTTAATTTAAATACACACACATCAGGTTTTTTATTAGAATTGAATTGCATCTATAGATCAATTTTGGCAGAATTGTATTTTTTGATTACTGAATATTTCAAGTTATGAACCTAGTATATTCTTTATTTATTTCATTTTTTAAAAGAATTTTCAGGGCACCTGGGTGGCTCAGAGGGTTAAAGCCTCTGCCTTCAGCTCAGGTCATGATCCTGGGATCCATCAGGTCATGATGGGGTCATGATCATCATCCTGGATCCCGCATCGGGCTCTCTGCTTGGCAGGGAGCCTGCTTCCCCCTCTCTCTCTGCCTGCCTCTCTGCCTACTTGTGATCTCTGTCTGTCAAATGAATAAATAAATAATCTTTTAAAAAAAAGAATTTTCAGTCAGATTGTCTTTTTTTTTTTAAGGTTTTATTTATTTATTTGACAGAGAGAGAGAGAGATCATAAGTAGGCAGAGAGGCAGTCAGAGAGAGGTGGGGAAGCAGGCTTCCTTCTGAGCAGAGAGCCCGATGTGGGGCTCGATCCCAGGACCCTGGGATCATGACCTGAGCTGAAGGCAGAGGCTTAACCCACTGAGCCACCCAGGCGCCCCGTCTTTTATTTTTAAAAGAATTTTATACAATTTCATACATTTTGTCTGGCGTTTGTACAGTAAATTCCTAGATAGCTTATATTTTCATTTTATCATTTGAAATGGGGTTTTTGTTATTTTTTAACTTTGTGTAAATTTGTATATAATGCCTTTTGATTTGTAATTAGTAAATCTGTATTTAACAGTTTGACTAAACTCTGCTATAAATTCTAGTAAATTATCTGTATATTTTGTCACATTATTTTTATTCACAATGATATGATGTGCAAAATATTGACTGGTTTTTGGTTGTTGGTTTTTTTGTTTCCAGTCTGGATACGTTTTTTTTTTTTCTTTTCCTCTCTGCACTGAACACCAAAAATTGAAAAATGTTGTGATAACAGTAACGTGTTTCTCCTAATTTTAAAGGAAATACTTTCAACATTTCATCATAAAATATTTTGTTTGCTGTGTTTTTATGTAGATAACCTTTATCAGATTAAAATACTAAAATATTTCTTCAAAGGAACATAGAAGCGCAAAACAAACAACAAATTATGAACAATCATATTTCTGCCAGAAGAGAAAAAAAAATAAAGCCTTCTTTTTTTAAGATTTTATTTATTTATTTGACAGAGATCACAAGTAGGCAGAGAGGCAGGCAGAGAGAGAGGGAGGAAGCAGGCTCCCTACTGAGCAGAGAGCCCGATGCAGGGCTCAATCCAAGGACCCTGGGATCATGATCTAAGCCGAAGGCAGAGGCTTAACCCACTGAGCCACCCAGGCACCCCAAAATAAAGCCTTTATAGTTATTTTTGTTACCCCTTTAAACAATAGATTATTGAAAATTATTCTTTTACTTATTACTTCTCTTTAACTGTTTTTTTCTGATTGGAGTGTATCTGTAGCAAGCATGTCTATTCAATACAGGTTACAGTGGCTTAAATAAGTTTTCCAAAAAAGACTTAACAAAACCTCAGGATGGGGCACCTGGGTGGCTCAGCTGGTTAAGCTGCCTTCAGCTCCTGTTGTGATTCCAGGTGATAAGAATATCACCTGGATCGAGCCCCGCATCAGGATTCCTGCTCAGCAGAGAGCCTGCTTCTCCCTCTCCCACTGCCTGCCACTCTGCCTACTTGTACTCTCGCTCTCTGTCAAATAAATAAATAAAATCTTAAAAAAAGAAAGAAAGAAAGAAAAAAACCTCAGAATAAGTTATTTATGTTCAAAGTCAGATAATTTAATCTCAAGCATTTCAAAATCTTACCTGTATATAGGGGCATCCTACCACTATAAGTGTTGAGATTGAGCAGAAAAACACCAATCTAATGTTACTCACAAATTCTGACCAGTCTAATGTTACTCACAAATTCTGAGAGTCTAACGTTACTCACAAATTCTGACCAGTCTAATGTTACTCATAAATTCTGACATCCTCCTTTGGAAAGCAACATTCCATACACCTACTAACTAAAAGTACTGTTAAGACATCATTTTATGTTTAAGTATTTACAAGATATTGGATGAAGCTTAGAACCTAAGATGATGTAAAGCATGTACGAAATCTATTGGGATGGAAAACAAAAAGGATAGGTGGTCTCTAAAGAAAAGACATTATGAGAAGTAGAGATCCTATTTGCCTAATGAAAAAAATATATTTGGGTGTGCTACTATTAATCAGGTAAGTGGTGACTATTAAGATTTAAGAATCTACTTCTATTAAGATGATTCTTTACATAACAGCAAGAAGCACTTCTGTTATTTTCCGTTGTTATTTTCTATGTTTCAAATGTTTATAAAACAGAAGTTCAATAAGCTGGTTATATGAAAACAAATAAAAATTAGTTGTTTATTTTTGTTTGTAAAGAAAAAAAATTTGCTTCCAGCCACTTGATTTCTTAAATTCAGCTCCTATGATACTCCCTTGTTCTGGATTACTTTTCCATGAATATCATTGATAATGCCCATTGATTGTTTACAAAAATCCCATCTCAGTTTTCAACTAAAGATAGAGTGAATTTCTATTTCTTGTAAGTAAAGCAAAGTGCTGATGGCAGAACATCACCTACAATATTTAAATCATTTGCCATATAAATATTACTTTAAAAGTGCCATAGAAATAGTATGCTTATTTAGATTAAAAATATATAGATGATGCATTTTCAGTGATCATGCAAGTAAATAATGACATAGTATCTAGTGAAATATGACACTAAGATAAATAGCCGTATCTCATACTTGCAATTTTGAACATGTAAATAGTATCTGTTGGAAGGTAATATGTATAGAATGTGATAGAAGACCATTGAGTTCATTGATTCCACCTGGGTATATTAATCCTTCTCAAAAATCCTTTTAAAAATTCCAATGTCTTAATTATCTTCCTGTAACTCTCTACCACTTTTGATTATTGATCTGAAATCTTGAATTATAATTATTACAACCAGGGTCCTTACCAACTTCTGGGTTTGGTTAGACTCTTCTCAATATTATATTGAATATGTCTTCTTTAAGTTACCAATATCTCAGCAAATTTCCAGGGATCCTCTCCATGTCCTTTCATGCAGCTCAAATAGCCAATATTGACATCTTTTCTTTTTTTTTCCTCAAGAGTTCTTGACATGATCTTCTCCAGTATCATCCTGTATCAGTTTTCTCTTGATTGTTGTCCATTATTTGGTGACCCTCACTCTACTCAAATAAGTTAATAGTAAAGTATTTAACATAGTGCATGACTTATAGTGATCATCCAATAACCCTTAGTTATTATTAGAAGACATAGCAGAATTTTCTTCCCTTTTAATAAAGACCAGTGTCCTTTAAGCCCAGAGACTTCACCTATTTGGACTTTCAAGTCACAAATAAATGCATGACTACCATCTGAGTTCTTCACAGGAATGCCTATTCCATTGTTATGTATTCCTACTCATTAATAAGGAATAAATCAGGACAACAATTTCATTTGTTGAGTTAAATTTAACTCCCCTGAGTTTCTGTACATTGGTTCTAATTATAGCCCCTAGAATTGTGTATTAGGCTAAGTAATCCCTTTTTCACGTAATACATCTTCCTTTACGTAAAGACAGCCCATGATGCCTCTGAATCTTCTCCAAGCTAAACACTGACAGTACATATATATTCTCTCATTGCTTGTGAGAGATAAAATTGACAAGACAAAAATTTGTCAGATTGTCTGCTTTCAAAAAAAATGAATCTCCTGCGGATATCTGAAGAATGGATTTCCTCAATGTCATATCTTGTCTATTAAGGAAGTATCGTGTGTGTTCTTTTTGGTTGTCTATTATTTTGCAGCTTATTCCCACCTCTGTATTGTTTTCATCATCACCCAAATTTCTCCATTTGCTTCTATCACCTGTATTTTTAAACAATATTCAGATTAGCTTATGTTCTTCTTTTTATTATTTTCACCTGAAACTGTTAATCTCCTTTTCCAGAACGGACTTTCTCTAAAAATTTTAGTCATATAGATAGTTTTCTAAAATTTCCTGTGTTTTGAATTTAATCTACTAATTTCTGTCCTCTCTCTTTTCCACATTTCAATGTAAAACTCTTTCAACTGAAAGGCATATTTCTTTTCAAATACCTTCTATTTCAAAGTGTATTATGATTCAGGGTTATTATGGGAATTCTGGTAATTCACAGGTCAGACCTTGCTTTCTGAAGAATAGTATGTGAATTCAACTAAAGCATAATGGAGCAACAAAAGTTTCTAAGGTGATGGTATTTCACTTTACCCACCTCAGCATTATAAATGACTTCCACTGAACGAGTAATATTTGTAAACTCAGCTGCAATAGTTAAAAGAAATGATAAGTATGGTACTAGTCATTTGAGTCAAGCAGGTGTGCCTCATTTCAAAACAACCAGATACAAGCAACCTTGAAGCTGCACATAAGTTGATTTTCTTTTTAAATTTAGAACTGAATTATTGGTTTGGAATCTCATATGAATTTCTCCCAAAGGAATCATTCTGGTATGTGGCAGCTTGTTTTCTGCAAATCAGCTCACAATTTGCATTTAACCTATTTTATAAATGTTACACTGTAACATTTCAAAGAGCAATATAATAAACCTTTTTCCCCAAAAAGTTGTCCAGTCACATATTTAGTGAATAAATTAAACCAAAGGACATAATCATTACTTTATTTATCTTAAAGGCTAATATTGAAGAAAAAGATTAATAGGTGGTCCATTTTGCTGGTGACTTTGTACAATATAAACAATTTTAAGGCACAGAGTCTATCCTTGAGGTATGCTTTTGAACATGGAAATAATTGAGTCAAGCAGAGGAGCTTAGCAATAAGGACTATGGGCCCATCTACACCTGGTGTAGCACAGTCCATGCTCAACTGTTGAGGCAGAATTGTGGGGAAATAGAAGTAATGGGATCCAAGGAATCTATATGGAAGTGACAGAATTAGAAGGAAAGAGAGGAAAAGTCTACCAAGCCTACTCATTCATGGACAATTATATAGGCTGCCCTACTATGTATGGTTAAAGCTTCATTGAGAAGGGACACACAGCTTAAGGAAGGATTCCCCAGAGCCGGGAATCGGTGTCAAAGCTATGAGTGAGAACATGAGTAATAGGGACGTAGAGGGAGGAGTTAAGTGGGGAGCTACAAACTCCAAGCTGCTGTGCCACCTTCTAGAGGATGGACCAAACCACTGCTCTTACCAAATAAGGTGGCTTCCCTCACTAATAACATCCCAGCCACAGACTGTAACATGGGACATAAGAACACGTTTTTATAAAATATAGAGGCAGTGTGGTATGAGAGAGAGAGAGAGAGAAAGGAAGATGGTCCAAGGTCTAGAGCTAACTTTCAGAAGCTGTGTGACAATGGGCGTATTTCCCGCTCCTGCTCCTTCCAAAATTGTACCTAATTATACTCACTTGTATCACTTACAGAGTTATGGGATTCCCAGCTGACAACAGAAGTGAAAATGTTTCTTGTAAACTGTAAACTGGTAAAAAAAAGATAAAGTCATATATTGAAGGACCAAGTTCATATTTCTGATGACCTCATTTGGTATTTTTAATTTTTTTTAATTTTTTAAAAATTTTATTTATTTATTTGACAGACAGAGAGAAAGAGAGAGAGAGAGATCACAGCTAGGCAGAGAGGCAGGCAGAGAGAGAGAGGGGGAAGCAAGGTCCCTGCTGAGCAGAAAGCATGATGTGGGGCTCGATTCCAGGACCCTGGGATCATGAAAGGAGCTGAAGGCAGAGGCTTTAACCCACTGAGTCCTCCAGGCACCCTTCATTTGATATTTTTTAAACAGTGAGTTTCTTTGTTCACTTAAAATGCAAGCTAATGTATTACGACAATAATTATTTACATATACATTTTAGGCATACATCTATTCCATAAGGTAGGAGTTATGACTGCAATTACATAAAAGAATGATACTTGTGAGTTTAAAAAAAATGTGCACTTACTAATCTAAAGTACTCCTAGTTTATACTTCATTGTTTTAGATACTAAATGTCAGCCAGGAATATTAGATTGCTCTTTCCAGCTCCCCAGTGATTAGGCTCCACTTAATACCCTACTTACAGAACGATACCCAAAGTTTGGACTCAGTTTCTGAACTCTTACTGACCAAAGCAGGAACCAGCACTAGTACAAGAGTATAATCATTTAGGGGGTTTGGCATTCCGTTGCCTCCATCTTCAGCCTACAGGTGGTTTTTTGGGCACAATGCTCCCAGACGCCTGACTCTTGGCTTTTAGTCCCCAGGAGCTCCTCTCTCCAATTTGCTGAGTCTTTCTCTCAATCCCTGTTGCAAATGCGGTCTTCGTCATCAGCATCCACATACAGTACAGAGCCCTCAGTAACCGCCAGCTTGTTCCATTCTCTATCCCACGCTCTGGTGAGAACTAAAACCCTGCCTGGCTGCCAGACACCCTCTCTAGAGACTAAGATTTTTGCCTGGAAACCTAAGCTTTGGTCTTGTTATCCTTGGACACATTTCAGGGGTCTGTGTACTTGGAAGGCAGTAAATGATAACACAACCTACGTTTCTGATGCTGTGTGAAATCCTTGCTTTTCCATCAGACTGACATAGTTAGTATTCTCTTCCATACTGACCAAACTCAAAAAAAATTAGACTCCATTCATGTGTTCACTTGCTTGAAATTCCACTGTCAGCATCTGTTTCAATTCCCTCAATCTCTTGGCAGATCTAACACCAACCCCTCCAACCCACCTTCCTAGACTTTGCAGACAAGTATCTCTGCTTCTATAAGTCATTAGATATAATACCTAATTCCAATCCAAAGCAAAAGATACAGACACATACATGTATTTATATTTGTATACACATGTACATATAGATACATAGATTTATATATACATATATACATATATAAACACATTTTTATATTTGCACATAGTCTTTTCTTTCCTTACACAGTAGGACTCAAAAGATATATATTGTGCTGTAATTACTGTTTAAGAAAAAAAACCCAGGATTTAAAAATAAGTATTTTAAGGGCACCTGGATGGCTCAGTGGGTTAAGAGTCTGCCTTCGGCTCAGGTCATGATCTCAGGGTCCTGGGATCAAGCCCCGCATTGGGCTCTCTGCTCAGCAGGGAGCCTGCTTCCCCCTCTCTCTCTGCCTGCCTCTCTGCCTACTTGTGATCTCTCTCTCTATCAAATAAATAAATAAAGTCTATAAAAAAATAAGTATTTTAAAAATCTGCTGACCCTTAGAAGAATTATTCTTGGAAAGAGCCCAAGTACAAGTCCACATGAGGCATGACAATAATGAATGCTATCTGTTTGTCATTTTTATAATAACTAGAATTGATTGAATGTGCCCTTGCAAGACAACAATAGTGATGGCACATTTTCACAAAGGGCAAATGCAGGTAAAATTGTGAATTCAAAACTGCTGAAGTTTAGCTGTTCATTTTGATATTAGATACACATACACATTTAGAGATGCCATAACTTCTCCTTTAAAAGTACTTTAAAAGCAAAAGTTAACTCTTGTGCTGACAAACACAATGTCATAAGAATAAAAGCTTTTTGAATATTTTACATAGACTGGGTTATCTGTTACATAGAATCCAAGATTCCTGTTAGTCCATGAAGTTAGTCTGCATTGTTTCAACAATGAATAGCTGCCGTATATTTAAGCAGTAAGTGCAGCATCAAAAACAAGTAGAAAAATTGCTGGAGAACACGAAAACAATCGTGTCCCACCTCAGCAACAGCAGTGATTTAGTAAATGATTTGATCAGTCTGGAGACCTCGAACAATGCAGCCAACACCCCTCTTCTGGAAGACAGAGTGTGAAGCACCTCACAGGAAGGCAATAGAGAACAGCAGGGCCTGTGCTGAACCAGAGAACACGTGCCCCAACCAAAAACAGCTTACACACATATATATTTGTTTATTCCTACATTCACATTTGCAAACAGGAACACAGAGACACACACCAATTTCCTTACCAAGCAAAATATACCTGTGAGCCAGATTCAGTAAGTTTGTAGTGAAAGTAAGCAGCAAACCCAGCAAAATCAAGTGGTAAAAACAGTAGTATCTATTGGAAAGGCACAGATCTCCTTTAAAAACCGGTGCATTAACATGTAGATGTAGTAATAAGATCTGTCAGATTGGGATGTGAACATGATGATGAAAAATGCGGCCATTTTCCTCATGGAAACAAAAAAAGTCAAGGAAAATAGAGGGAAAAAAAAAAACAAAACCAAAACTAAAATCAAAAGAAAAGTGAATTTTTATGTTTACTGGAGTCTTTGTGACTTGATCCAGAAGCAGATATGTTATAGACATACTCTCTCATTAGGAATAATTTCTTAATGTATCAAACAATATTATAAAATTATACAGCTGTTATATGTCATTTCTTGAGGTTACTGTAAGAACAATTACATTATGAAACAAATGTGCATATGTGTACATGTGTAGGTTTGCGCACACTCACACACACACACACACACACATACACCCCTATGTATATATTCAACAATTCTAAGGGAAGATTTATCCAAAAGGTATAAAACTAACCATTATTTTACCCCTCAAATAAGAATGTAACGAGTTATTGGGGCACCTGGGTGGCTCAGTTGATTAAGCATCTGCCTTGGCCTCAGGTCCTGATCCTGCCTTCCTGGGATCCAGCCCCACCTAGGGCTTCCTGCTCAGAGGAGAGCCTGCTTTTCCCTCTCCCTCTGGACCATCCCCCTTCTTGGGCTCTCTCACTCAGTCTTTCTCTTTCAAATAAATAAATAAAATCTTTTTTAAAAAAAAGAATGTGAGTTATTTGCTGGCTTTTAGAATTAAATAGATGATAAAAGTCTTTGCAAAATTGCAACTGGTACTTTAATTCTTTGAAATGTTCCATCTTAAAAACGCTATAAGAGCTACTTTTTCTGAGGACATTATAAGCAAAGTCGTTACTATAAAGTCCAATAAACTGAATGTTTGTCATTATTTTAGTATCCTATTTTACAGATGAAAAAAGTGAATATTTGAAAGAATAAGAAGCGTTTCAAAAACCACACTGTGAGGGGCGCCTGGATGGCTCAGTGGGTTAAAGCCTCTGCCTTCAACTCAGGTCATGATCAGGGTCCTGGGATCGAGCCCTCCATCGGGCTCTCTGCTCAACGGCAAGCCTGTTTCCTCCTGCCTGCCTCTCTGCTTACTTGTGATCTCTGTCTGTCAAATAAATAAATAAATAAATAAATAAAATAAAAAAACACCACACTGTGAGTGGGGGATGTGGTTAGAATTTCAAATGTGATTGTCCTCATCCCAAGTGTATGCTTTTTAACTATTCTGTCTACCTTATAATATTTTGCTTGATATTCATTAAAGTAACTGATGTTTCTAGTGCATTTATTTTTTTCTCTATCCTAGGTTTACTTAAATTAGTGGCCTAATATTAGCTCAGACAGTAGGAATCTTTTTGGTTGTTATATGTATTGTTTTCTAGATCTAATTAATCGGATTTGATTTGATTCAGTGTCTTCATATTGATAATTATTTAAGCTTCATAGAGTCCGTGTATTTCTGAAATAACTAAACAAAACAATTTCAGATACCTGAAACCAGTGTTTCAGTGATAGGATTACTTGGAGGCTATTGAGGAATGGAAAGATTGCTTTCTCTAGGGACAGATACATTAGATTAAATTCCTTACTGCATTTGTGTGTAAGCAACATTCAAATCTTAAGACAAATTTATTTCTACTAATTTTATAGTCAGTTCAGAATGTTGGATCCAGTTACCCCTCACTGATTACTTTTAATCTTTAGAATTTATATTTGGGGCAAGATTTTAAAAATTACTTTGTTTTTGCTGGTGCCCTGACCATAATCACCCAAGTGTCTGTTCCTTTTTATAACAGGGCGGCTGATTTCAGGTGATTAAAAGAAAAGATGGGTCCTTCAACATTACTTGTGTTTTCTGCTGCTTCCTAAAAACTTCTAAATTACATCTCAAGAGCTTTTTGAGATAGGTTGTTATATCCACGAAAGTAAAATCAGCCTTATTGGGCAAATGTGACCTTCTCCCTCAAATTCCTTGGGAAGAACCGTCTGTGAAGGGGGGAAAATTTACATTCAGGTTAGCAATGTTTTAATGCTTTAAAGCTCCTTAGGAGTTTGTGAATTTTGAATATAAACAAAATCATCTAATTATATGAGAATGACTTTGCAAATAAATGGGTGTGTTGTATTGCACTTTTGAGTAAACAAACATCATTGAGTTATGCTAATTTTTCTAGTTTTTTCTACTTATTTAATCAAGAGATGAGTATCAGCACTCCAGCATCCTACCCCTCAAAAAACATGTTCACAATGGACACCATGACCTTGATCGCAATAGATTAACTGCTAAATTTTCATCATTTTTTTATATTTCTGCTAATCATTTCACAGCCTTAAAAATTATTTCACAAATCTGTCTTGCAAGACTTTCTGAATGAAGGTTTAGAAATTTAAAGGAGGGGGGGATCCTTCAAAGCTTCCTGGCGACTCTTCCCTGGAGAATAACTTCAGGCTCAATCTCCAGAGTACTAACAGATGTAAACACTTTATATTTTCCACAAGTAATTGCCACATAATTTTAGAATGAATATTAAAAAAAATAATTACAACCTAATCAGATTACATCTTTCTCTCCTGGGTCAATCTAATTTAAATAGAATCAAGGTACGAAATAAATGGGTTCAATTTTCACATTAAAATCCACCTTACAGTGCCTGCTCAAGTGTGGAATTTCCTGATTAGTCAAGGAGCTCTAAGATCAGCGTTCCCCCAGGCAAAAGAGGAAGATAGAGAGGGGATATCTTCTCCCTGTTCACTATGTCCATTCTATCATCCTACAGCAGAAAGCTACATGGACATTGAGATTTGAGTTTGATATATGTGTTAACATATGATTAAGTACATTTAAATTCTAGCTTTACTTGCCTTTCAAATGAATAAAATGCTCTATATAGTAACTATCTTCTGTAGAGACCAGAATACTTACAAATAAAATGTTATCAAATGGTATATATTATATATGTAAATGCATTTCTCTTCTTAAAACATTCAGTATTTTTTTCTAAACTATTTTGTGTTGGTATACTTAATTACATTGTGCATTCAACATAGTTAAATGTTTTATCTTACTCATTTGAAGATAATTTTTCGTAATATATACCACATGGATGACAATGGGTCTTTATTTAAAATACAAAGAATAAATAAACTTAAAAAGTAAGTAAAGTAAGTAACAAAGTAAGTAAAACAGAATGAAATCTTTTGACAAGTATCATTTACATCAACAGGTTAAGAATTTTTACCCTGGGGTGCCTGGGTGGCTCAGTGGGTTAAAGCCTCTGCCTTGGCTCAGGTCATGATCTAAGGGTCCTGGGATGGAGCCCCGCATCAGGCTTCCTGCTCCGTGGGGAATCTGCTTCCTCCTCTCTCTCTGCCTGCCTCTCTGCCTACTTGTGATCTCTGTCTGACAAATAAATAAATAAAATCTTAAAAAAAAAAAGAATTTTTACCCTAAAAATATAACAAAGTTAATGTTTACTACTTATTTCAATAAATATCCATCTGTAAATTATGAGATACTGTATATTGATTCCTGATACTCAAAATATTGATTTATAAGCCTTCCAGAGAAAAGAAGGATTCACTTATTATTTATTTATCAGTGATACAGTCAGAGTAGCATTTTCGAGATTTCAGAAATAGTTTTCCACTCGAGTGGTAATGGCAGTGGATGAAATTCTTGAATATATCTCCCTGCTTTCTAGTACTATGTGCTGTATTTACCTGTGGATGCATAGAAATGTAACCACACAACAGTTTCTATTCACCAATCATTTCTGTTACTTGTAATACAGTAATACATTTCAATTTGAAGGAAGGTAACGAATTGGGGTCAATATTTCACGTGCCTGTGTTATTCAGCAATTCCTATGAAAATAAGCAGCATGAATAAAAAAGTAATTTGAGAAGCTAGTGAGTAAAATAGCAAAGGGAAGAAGGAAAGGATGCAAGAAATAGGATTGGAAAAGACTCATAGTGAAAGAGCCAAGTTAAAGTTGAACTTGAGCAGGAACAGAGGTTTGCTTAGTCCTGATTAAGTGTCCTTAATTTCTGGACACTCTCCTGTGGTAACCCTACATCTGAGTGCTGTCATCAATTTATTAAGGTAGACTATAAATAGATACTCATACATATATTCATACATTTAAAATTTTTTTGAACTCCTACTATGTATAAGCCATTGTCCTAAGCACTGGAGATATATTAGATAAAATCAATGAGTAATTAAAATAGATGAACAATAAAAACCTTCAAGATGCGAAAAGGAAATGAGTGATAACTTTTCCGAGGATGTATACTTGAACTAGACAAAAATTTTAAAGCAATATGTAGACTTAAGGAGTGATTTAGGTATAATTTTTCAAATGAAATAATTTCTAATTGTTCTTTCAGTTGAAGGTATACCCACCAGAATAAAAACTTCCATTTTGATAACTCATTTGTACTGGACCATACAGAAAGTGACAATCTCTCACCTGCTCTTCTCCAGAGGACATTGTTTCTTTTGTACCATAAACAGAGGATTGCTTCCTCATTGCTAAATCTCAGAAGAAAAAGAAACTGGTCCCTCTAAGGTCATGGTTTAATAATAGTCCAAGAGAAAAAATATCCGCTTAAAAAAATTGTTGCTCTTTGAAAAAAGTTTTTCAACTTTACAAAGTTTCTTAGATAAAAATCTTTAAATACTAGCTAAAAGTCTAAGAATGGCCAATTGCTATAAATTTGAAAGGCCCAAAGAAATTATTATAGGTCATTTTTTATACCAATGATAAAATCAACTATATTTTATTAATTAATAAATATTTAAGCTTAATGTTCAACAAACAGAGATAAATAGGATAAGTAGGGATTTACTGATGTTGTTATCAACTTAAATAATATTTTTTAAACATATGGTAATCTCATTTAACTCATTAGTGATTAGTTCATACCCATATATGGTAAAATATGTAAACTTCTAAACTATGTTTAAATTTTACAAGTTCATATTTTCTGAAGTCAATCACAAAGAGACAATGCTTTTCTAGAGTAAAATTGTAACTCAGAGATAAAGTCAGTGGTCTTCTAGGAAATATCTAACAATGTGGGGAGGAGGTGCTGATTCTTAATTTTTACTTACTTCCGTGGTGCTAAAAATCCCATCATAGCTAACTCCAAGCTGCCAACCTGGTACCACTGGGAATGGAGTTGGGAAGAGATGCACATACTTTACTTCATGAGCCCTGAGAAGAAGGTGGCTGCTGCAAATCGCTGGATCATTTGATTGTACAATCAATTGTACAAGACCATTTAAACTACCAGGAAGAAAGAAGTAATGCTGCCAATTAAGTTATGGCAAAATGTTTTCTTATTAATTGATTTTTTTTTCACTTATTAGAAAAGCTCTTTCAAAGATTTTCTGGCTCCAGAAGGGTTCCTTATCCTAACTTGAGAAACTGAATGAGACAGAAAGATATACAGAGAAAGAGAGTTCTGGATGGGTTTGCTGTGACAGCCAATAGATACCAGAACTGCATAGCGGCCCAGAGAAATCTACGTGGCCGTTCAGCGTTCTTGGTGTAAAAGTAAGTCCACGGATGTTAATGCTTGCGTTTGACAGAAGGGAGTTGGCACAAAGGGACTGTGGGGTTTGTGGTGGAGAGGGTAATTGCCAAGGTCTTACCCTAACAGCAGCTGGACTTCTCCTTTGGTTGAATCAAGGTCAGAAATGGCAGGCATCATATGCAAACCAATTGTAAGACACCACATCATGATTTCAAGACTGTTGAAATATGAAGAAACACAACCCATTGAGGGTTATCAATAAGATATGGCATATTAAATATAGCAATAATGATAGCTAAAAATGATAGGAAGCATAATATGTAGAAGACTCCTTTTAAAGAAGTCTTACGGGGCGCCTGGGTGGCTCAGTGGGGTAAGCCTCTGCCTTTGGCGCAGGTCATGATCTCAGGGACTGGGGATTGAGCGCTGCATCCCGCTTTCTGCTCAGCAGAGAGCCTGCTTCCCCCTCTCTCTGCCTGCCTCTCTGCCTACTTGTGATCTCTCTCTCTGTCAAACAAATAAATCAAATCTTTTTAAAAAGTAAATAAATAAATAAATAAATAAATAAAGGAGTCTTGCAACTTCTTATGCATTAAAAGTATCCATCAGAGACTGCTAGTTTCTGGTCCAGCTTGTAAGGAAATGGGAAGTAGTCACTCCCATCTTTACAAGAAAAAAGGCTGAACTAAAAATCAACTACTTTCGGGGCACCTGCGTGGCTCAGTGGGTTAAAGCCTCTGCCTTCGGCTTGGGTCATGGTCCCAGGGTCCTGGGATCGAGCCCCACATCGGGCCCTCTGCTCAGCAGGGAGCCTGCTTCTCCCCCTCCCCTCTCTCTGCCTGCTGCTCTGCCTACTTGTGATCTCTGTCAAATAAATAAATAAAATCTTTTAAAAAATAGAATAAAATAAAAATCAACTACTTTCATAAGATTTGTCAAAGAATTAAGATCACGGGGCAGCAAGCTGCTGCCCCCACCCGCCCCCGCCCTGTCCAAAACTGGACAAGGAGGTGATACAGAGATTCACAAATTACCAGGGCAAAAACCTCCATAGGAACCAATACCAGGGAAGGAACACAAACTGTAACTGCTGAATTGCTGGAGGCTCAGGATGAACTAGTCTAAAAGTTAAAAACTCAAGGGAGTCTTAGCCTTCTGGAAGCTCCCGTACTTTTGTGAGTTTTACCTCCAGGTGCCTTGACCAGGAAGAAATCAGAATGAAAGGACCAAGGTGATGGTAGAAATCCAAAAGAAAGGGAAGAAAGGATGGTGGGAAGGAGGAAGGAAATAATGGAAGAGAAAATAAAAAGAAAGCATACACATCTGCCTCTGATTCTGAAAATAATTCTAAAATTTTGGATCAAAGCTCTCCAGGGCAACTGCAGCATGAGTGAAACGAGAGCGCTGCCTTTTAAGGTGACAGCATTTAAGCCACCGACATGTATTTGTTTAGATAAGTTATCACATGGCTAGCAACAAAATTTGCCTTTTGGGGGATATTCCTCCTTTATGTTCAAAGGAAAGGATAATGAAAAGGAAAAACTAGAGCACATTTCTTTCCTTTCTACTGTTACCCACATTGATGTGCTTCAGATTGCAAAACAAAAAGTGGTCATTAGGTAAAGAGCAAGATTTTTGTCTTCGCTTCTTTGCAGCTTTGAGAGTTAAGAGACATCAGCATCTAGGGGAATGAAACTACAAAAGAGAAGATACACCCGCTCTGACTCTATAAAATCAGAGAACCCTGGAAAGCAATTTAGTCTGAACAACATTTAGAATCTTGATTAAAGTCATCGTTTACTGCCCAGCACAGATACCATCCTATCAATGAGTCCAGGTTTACCACCGGCCACATCAGAACAACATTGCCTTCAGGGAAATTTTAAGAGACCCATTCAGTTATGTTCTAAAAGTGTTTCAATGTCCAGACTTTGAAATTATGATGATGAATATATGAAAAAGAAAAAAGGTGCAAAGCACACTGATGAAAGAGTTAAAATATTGCTGTCAGCTCCAAACCAATGAGCAGAAACAAACTGCAGTGCTCCAAGGAACTGTTAAACTGGAAGATAAAAGAAGGAAAAAGTTTTTGGAGAAAAAAAACTTTTCTAGAAAAAAATTCAGTTTTATTCTTCCGTTTATATCTTTTATGCTATTTGATTTTCCAAAATGCACAAAAATGTTGTAGGGTTTTTTGTTTTTTGTTTTTGTGTTTTTTTTTTTTTTTTGTACTCTTCTAACATTTCTCCTTCTCTTTAAAATGTTATGTGCCCCCAGGAAAAAAATACACATGTATGTGAATGTTCAGTATGCATTCCTACACTGTGTTCTTTTGTTACCAGATGGAATTTTAAACCACAAAATACAGAGGTAAACATAAATCTCATTGAGCAATAAGAGGGAGGTTCAAGAGGACAGCATAAGAAGATCCTGAACACACCTCCTCCCACACATACATCAAATCTGCAGCTACATACATATAAATTCCCCCTGAGAAAAACCTGAAGATTAGCTGAACAGCTCCTGCAGAGCAAAGGAAAAAAGGATCACATTAAGAAGGTTAGGAAAACCAGAGACACAGTTTTGCCAAAAACTTCATTCCTGTCATAGTGACCCACAATCAAGGTGGGTATCACAAATATAGAGCCTATTCCTGAGGACCGAGGCATTTATGTCCACAGCCCTTGGAACCCACAGTGGAGGGATGATCCCTTAAAACACCATGTTCTGAAAACCAGTGGGACTTAAATCCTGGAGACTCAACAGTCTGTGGGGAATGTAAAGTCCACTCTTGACAGGCTCATACACAGATTCATTCACCCTGGGAACCAGTACAAAAGCAACAGTTTGAAAAACACCTGGACCATATGAAGATTTATTAGCTAATCTCAAAGCATCTGCCAGGGGTGCAGAGATTGGTTGGGTTCCTCTGGGGACAAAGGCACTGGTTAGCACATTTTTTGTCTTTTCACTGCACCTTGCTAACATCAGTAGGCTTGCTGAAGCCAGGCGATTTATCCAATCCACACAGAGGACACCTTTTGATCACCTGAATCTGGTGGCTGGGATGGAGAGGAGGGGTGGTTGGGTGGGAGAAGGTTATGTTTCTAGGCACCATAGGACTGAAACAATCAGAAAGACAGTTCTTGGCAAGCTACCCCCACCCCCAACCCCCGGGGCACAACACAGACAACCAACTGAAACACATTCCCAGTCTTCCTATGAAAAAGGTCTATTTACCATTCCTGGTGCTTCAGACTGAGGGGAAAGAATCAGATTTACCACACATCTAGGGACTACTAAGGTAGTCTCAGGCCCGCGGATGCCATGGTTGCCCTCTCCCTTGGCCTCTATGGATTTCTTGTGTGACTCTCAGAACAGAGCTTATGCACTTGCTTAGAGCCCCAATTTTTGCACTATCACCAAGGAGATACATCCAGATCACCTGGTCTTAAGGCCAGCAGAGGTTACGATGTAGTATCATGGGACTATACATATTTGCATACTTTAAAAGCTGCTGCCTGAGAGACTGGCTTCCAATAAGCCTACAACTAGGTGGGGACTGAGATCTCTTCCTTTGGAACACTGACAAGGGCTTGGCACACCTTCAACAACTGGGAACTATCAAGAATAAATCAGACAGGGGTGCCTGGGTGGCTCAGTGGGTTAAGCTGCTGCCTTCGGCTCAGGTCATGATCTCAGGGTCCTGGGATCGAGTCCTGCATCAGGCTCTCTGCTCAGCAGGGAGCCTGCTTCCCTCTCTCTCTCTCTCTCTGCCTGCCTCTCTGTCTACTGTGATCTCTGTCAAATAAATAAATAAAATCTTAAAAAAAAAAGAATAAATCAGACAGCTCAGACAATCACAAAGATTTGAGAGATAACCAAGAGCTACAGCAAGGATGAATGAGAAGTTTCATTGCCTACACAAAGCCATTCCTTCAAGACTGAGGAAAGGTAGTTGTTTTGCCTAATACATAAAAAGAGAGAGTCATGCAAAATAAGGAAACAAAGGACTATGTTCCAAATGAAAGAACAAGGTGAAACTCCAAGAAAAAGCCTCAATGAAATGGAGATAAGTAATTTATCTGATAAAAAGCTCAAAGTAATGGTCATGAAGATGCTCACCAATCTCAGAAGAATGGATGAACACAGAACTTCAAGAAAAAGATGAAAAATCCAATAAAGTATCAAACAAAAGTCACAGGTAACTGAACTGAAAAATACAATAGAGGGCTTCAACAGGAGACTAGATGAAGCAGAAGAATAGAATAGTGAACTGGAAGACAGAGTAATGAGGTTCATCCAAACAGAGCAACTTTTTTTTTATAAGATTTTTTAAAGATTTTATTTATTTATTTGTCAGAGAGAGAGAGAGAGAGAGAGAGCGAGCACAGGCATACACAGAGGGAGAAGCAGGCTCCCTGCCAAGCAAGGAGCCCGATGTGGGACTTGATCCCAGGACACTGGGACCATGACCTGAGCCGAAGGCAGCCGTTTAACCAACGGAGCCACCCAGGCGTCCCCCAAACAGAGCAACTTTAAATGATACATTAACTCATAAGCACTTAATAGATGTATAGAGAATATTGCATCCAAAAACAATAGAATATACAATCTTCTCAAGTGCACATGGAACATTCTCCAGGACAGATTATTGTGCTGAAAGAAATTCAAGAAGAAAGACATAAATGAAAAGATATCCCATGCTCATGAAATGGACAAAGGAATATTATTAAAATGCCCATATTACCCAAGCAACTGACAGATTCGATGCTATCCCTATCAAAATTTCAATGATATTTCTTACAGAATTAGAACAAATACTTCTAAAATTTGTATGGAAACACAAAAGATACCAAATAACCAAAGTAATCTTGAGAAAGAAGAATAAAACAGGAAGTTTCATGTTGCTTAAATTCATACTTTATTACAAAGCTATAGTAAACAAAACAGTGTGGTATTGGCATAAAATCAGACACACAGATCAATAGAACAGAAGAGAAACCACAGAAATAAATCCATGCTTACACTGGGCCAAGAATACACAATAAAGAAAGGATGGTCTCATCAATAAATGGTGTTGGGAAAACTGGAAAGACACATGCAAAAGAATGAAACTGAACCACTAGCTTATACCACACACAAGAATCTGACTCAAATTGACTGAATTTGAATGTAAGACCTGAAAGCATAAAACTCTTCAGAGAAAACATAGGCAGTAAGCTCCTTAACATCAGTCTGGGTGATAATTTTTGGATTTGACACCAAAAACAATGGCAAAAAAAGAAAAACAAGTGAGATTACATAGAATCAAAAAGCTTCTGCACAGCAAAGAAAATAACCAAAAAAATGGGAAGGTAACCTACTGAATGGGAGAGAAAATTTCAAGCCATTTATCTGATAAAAGGTTAATATCCAAAAATATAAAGAACTTCAAACAACTTAACAGTGAAAAACACACAATCCAATTTGGAAATGGACAGAAGACCTGAATAGACATTTTTCCAAAGACGATAGATATATAGACGGTCAATAGGTACATGAAAAGCTGCCCAACTTCTGTAATCATGGTGGACATGCGAATCGCAGCCACAATGACATATCACCTTACAGCTATTAGAATAGCTAGTATCGAAGAAGTAAGAAGTAACAAGTGTTCATGAGGATTTGTAGAAAAGAGATCCTTCATACACTGTTGGGAATGTAAACTGGCACAGCCACTATGGAAATCAGTATGGTGGTTCCTCAAAAAATTAAAATGGAACTACCATATGAACCGTCTATTATACTTCAGAATATTTATCCAAAAAAATGAATACATGAATTTGCAAAGATATATGCACCCCTATGTTTATAGCAGCCTTACTTACAGTAGCCAAGATATGGAAACAACCTAAGTGTGCATTGACAGATGAATGGATAAAGGAGATGTAATTATACTCTCTCTCTCTCTCTCTCTCTCTCATACACACACACACACACCCCCCAGAATACTACTCAGTCATAAAAATGAATGAAATCTTGCCTCTTGTGACAACATGAATGGAACTTGAGGATGTTATGTAAAGTGAAATAAGTGATACAATAAAAGAAATATATAGGGGCGCCTGGGTGGCTCAGTGGGTTAAGCCACTGCCTTCGGCTCAAGTCATGATCTCAGGGTCCTGGGATCGAGTCCCGCATCGGGCTCTCTGCACAGCAGGGAGCCTGCTTCCCTCTCTCTCTCTCTCTGCCTGCCTCTCTGTCTACTGTGATTTCTCTCTGTCAAATAAATAAATAAAATCTTAAAAAAAAAAGAAATATATAATTTCACTTTTATATAGAATATAAATAACAAAACAATCAAAACAAATTTCAAGAAGATTGGTAGTTACCAGAAGGAAAGGGAATTGGGGTTAGCAATATGGCAGAAGGAAGTCAATTGTATGGTGATGAGTGGGAACTAGATATTTTGTGGTGATCCCTTTGCAGTATATACAAAGATCAAATCATTATGAGATGATTACTTGAAAGTAATATAGATTACTTTCTATAGATCAAGTAAGAGATTACTTGAAAGTAATATAATGTTATATACCAATCTTACCTCAATTAATATATATATATTCATAAATATATATGTAAATATATATGTATGCTTAATTAGCATTTGGATATGCAATTGCTTCCAAGTATATCATAAAAATAATCGCTTTAAGTCAGCAGATCGAGTAGGTTAAAGTAACAATTTAAATTAAAGGCTAAAATCTAAAAAGCAAGAAAAGAAGAAGGGAGCTTTCTGTGTTAAGAAGCAGGTATTATAACATAAAACACTATAGATTATTGAAATCATATTAAATACATAATGTATAGTCTAATTAGACTTTCCTGAGCACAGCTTTCTAAAACCACATTTCTGAAATATGCTAAAACATTTATGAAATAAATGTGCTTTTTTTCAAGGTCTATATTAAATAGAACAGTAGCCAAGATATGAAAGTAGATGGTTATACCTAGCTCATTACAAAACATGATCCCAGTGCCAGCTACAGCCATTGTATTGTGCTGAAATAGCATTCATCACTGCCACATCTAAATATAGGAAAAGAACAAATAGATTCACCAGGTTGATGGGATTTTGATCCCTTATGCATTCCCACCATGCTTCACCCTCACTGAACTACACGCTTAACTTTTCCTTTCTATGATGCACAACAGAAGAGAACAAAGCAAACATCTGCTTCTCCTAATTCTATTTTCTGTTTTTTGACAACTCATATTTAGGAACATTCTTAATTCTTCAGAAATTCTGAAGAAAAATCTTAACTTCTAAACTATACACACACAGACACACACATATGTATACACACACACACACATATATATATATATATACATATATATGTAAATGTATACACTTACATAACAACCCATGTTAATTGTAGAGGAATTTCTGTTTCAAGGTTTGCATAATGGGCCCCAAATAGCCATGGCACCTTAGGAAGAAACTGCGTTATTTGATAGTCAATCTTCAGTCACTGAGGTATGAATAGGTCAACTCTGCCTATAAAGAAATCATAAGACTGTATCTTGGTTATTGACTTGGAAAAAACCTGTCTTTCTTCTTGGGATATGTGAGTAGAAATATTTCCCCAGAGAGAGAAAAAAGTAAGTTTATTTCAGAGGCAATTCAAAAAGGATTCTCCTTGGGAAACTGAGGAAACAAGAGCTGCTATTAGCAGAAGTAATATTGAAATGCTAATGCAAATGCAAATCCTGGTTCTTGGACTGCTCACCTAAAATTATTTGAAGTGCTTGTTAAAACTTCAGTTTCCTGACATTTAGCTTGAGAAACTCTGAAGTTTCCTCCAGAAATCTGAAATTTTACTACATCTTCTAGTTGATTTTTATATTCACCAAAGTTAGAGAACCCATGTACTTTATGTATGGATCAACTTAATGAAAGCAATCAGGAACAAAATTCCCAAGTAAGTTAACTCTGTAGAGAAGAGTCATTGGCATTAGTTAGGGACAACAGATATAACCATGATAGGGCCAAAAGGGACGTAAGTCTAAAAAAGAGTCTTCATGTTAGAGCAACGAGAATAAAACCGTATGTTATTCTCCCTGAGGTTTTTTTGGGGGGGGGTAGATAAAATATACCTCCGTGAACTCTGCTTAGTGTGATGTTTCCTAAGTTTCGGGATCAGAACTTAAGCCAATTAAAGTATGGACTACTTAATCAATTACACGGATATAACCAATGCATGTCATTGAAGCTCATTCCTTTACAGTCCTCTACAAAAGCTGATAATATACACATCATAATCTTTCTACTCCTTCCTGCCTCACCTGGTGGACAAGAACTTTACAATCACTGGAGCTATATGCTTTGTTATAGCAGTGGGTAATTCATTCTAGAGAGAAAAAGGACATCCCTGAAAGTTCCACTTTCTCTGTTGTGATTTCATATAGACCAAGTAACTCTTTGATTACAAATTCAAGTTTTCTAAATTCTCTAATATTGGGCAAGTCTGTGTAGTAACATAATGTTAAACTATTCATTGATAATGTTATTTATACATGAGTCTCCTGTGAGATTTGTTTGTGTTAATTCCATTACGCTAAGCAACTTTCAACAACGGGGCAATAATTATTTTTCTAGACTTCTTATCTAGAATATTAAGTCTAATTGACGATTCAAGGAAGATAATGTTCAGGAATGAGATACACTGTTCACCTAGTATCCATGGACGACATCACTAAGTCTTTACTTTCTAAATGTATTATCTCTTCCACTGTTCAAGAGACTGGTGGGGGGCCTGGGTAGCTCAGTCTATTAAACATCCAACTCTTGATTTGGGGTTAGGTACTGGGATTGAGCGCTGAGTCAGGCTCCCCGCTCAGTGGGAAATCTACTTGTCTCCTTCTCCCTTTGCCCCTCCCTCTACTCGCTCAGTGTCTCTCAAATAAATAAATAAATCTTCAAAAAAAGGGATAGAGACTGGCAAAGGCTTTATTTGTAAAATCTTCAACAGTACAAGATCAAATACAACAGCTTTAAATTACTGTTACATGGGTCTCTGGGCTAAGGCACCACCTATAATAAAATGAACCT
Organism: Mellivora capensis; assembly: GCA_004024625.1. Classification (NCBI taxonomy): domain Eukaryota; kingdom Metazoa; phylum Chordata; class Mammalia; order Carnivora; family Mustelidae; genus Mellivora; species Mellivora capensis. The sequence continues at coordinate 71,564 of PISX010006783.1, read as the reverse complement.
TTTCAAGAAGAAACAATTCCTTTTCTTTCCTACTTTCACATTAACAATGCAGTATCTTCTGTTTTCCAATATTTAAAAATTTATCCTAGTCTTAACTGTGTAATCTTAGCGCAATATGTATGAAGTTCTGAGATGCATTATTTTATCATAATCCTACTTATCTAGCAATAGAAAAAAAATAGTAAGTGTGCTTCTCAAAGAATATGTTTCACCTGTTTAGCGTGGTATAATTTTTTTGTACCACCATGATGCACTTTAATATTTAGAATCTAATGGCTAATTTTTTAAGATTTTATTTATTTATCTGTCAGAGAGGGAGAGAGAGAGAGCGAGCACAGGCAGACAGAGCGGCAGGCAGAGGCAGAGGGAGAAGCAGGCTTCCCGCCGAGCAAGGAGCCCGATGCGGGACTCGATCCCAGGACACTGGGATCATGACCTGAGCCGAAGGCAGCCGCCCAACCAACTGAGCCACCCAGGCGTCCCTCTAATGGCTAATTTTAAATTTATTCATTTTTTTTCTTCCAGTAAACAATCATTCACCCAGTAAACATATTTAAGCACTCACCAGATTGCCATGCCCTGAGAGTAATGCTAGTGAGGACTTCCTTCTCTGTTAGAATTCACAAAAAGAATAATACTGACTTTAAAAACTAAAAACTAACTGCATTCATTTGTTCAAGCAAAAGCTGGAGTTGTACAAGATTTGTCCTTTTGCATCTGGCTTGTTTCAAGGAGCAAGAGGTCTTCGGGGTTAATTCATGCTCTGGTATGTGTCAGAACTTTATTTCTTTGTATAGGGAATAATAGTCCATCGTATTCTACACTTTATCTGTCTTGTTTGTCAAGTATATACCAGGCTTAGGCCATGTTCTAGGTCTTAGACATGTTCTAAATGTTAGGGTAATATAACATCAATATTTCTATACTCTCTTCTATTTCCTCAACAAATAGTAGATTCTGATAATTTCTAGGGAAATCAAAAGATTTTTTTTGCATGTGTCCATTCTCTTACATTATATTATATTGCACTTAAGTATATACAATATTTATATAGTCCTTACATATATAAACACTATAGTGTGGAATATGGACTTTATGATATTTTGCCAGTGAGGCCCCCTGAGGTGTACATTCTCATTTAGGACAATTCACTGCCCTCAAAGTTGAAGTGTGAGATATCTAACACAAAAGATACCATAGTGTCCACGTGTTAAACAGAGACATTATAATATTATAATAAGTGTCCTTATTTCTTTTAATCCTGATCCTTCTTTCTCAGGTTTGCACATTGCCCATCCTACACAAAATGCCACATTCTTCTATGAATCTCTGTGTTCCACAAATCCTACTGCTTCCCTGGGGAAAATTCAACCTTCTACTAACAATAGAAAACCTTTCCCATTGTTTCTTTTCCACACCACAGACTTGAAATTGAACTCAGGGCTTCTGTTGTATAGGTATATATGGACAATTCAGCTCAGGTTTATAGATCACAAACGGAGCCTGGGCTTTACACTGTGAGCAGAGCTTCCTGATGGCATAGTCATTAAATAACACACCCTTCATTGGTAAACATTTTTCAGAGACCACCAAGTCTAATGTCATAGAGGCGATTACAGTGGTCCTCCAATACTGTCCAAAGCATTACTGGGCTCTTTCCTGCTCATCCCAAGGATCAATACACCACAAAGTAAGTATTCTACCTTTCTGATGTTTGCTCATTTACTGAGTCATACAATGAACAAAAAATTCACTCTGTACTGAGTGTCACTGTTCTAGGCTTTCGGTGTCAACGTATCTAGAGCATATTAAAGGCATAGTCTTAGAAGAGATTTCTTTGGATAACAAATTAGAAGAGATGCAGGCCTCAGATCATGTCATGGAGAATTCAAAGTTTTAAAGGCAGTGGAAGAGGCTGAACTGGGAAAGTAGGGTACAAATTGGTGAGAGGAATACCAAGAGAATGTAGAGACACAGATACAAAGGGAAGGGAATGCTTCAACATTATTCAATGTAGATAACAAGTCTAGCAAGTTAGGAAAAGGGTAAAGTTCATTAGATTTACTGACCTGGAGATTGTTGGTGACCTGGGTGATGATCGCCTGGTGGTGTGATGGAGATGGTGGTGGATCCAGATTGGAATGGGCTTAAGAGTAACTGAAGATAAAGTAGACACAGCGAATATAGAAAACTCATGGACAAGGGCTGCAGAGAGCAGTGGCTTTGTAGAGATAGGTTGATGAAATCAACTATTGTGCATAACAGAGGAAAATTTGCATATGTTTAATAATAAATGATGGGTGATTATATACTTTTGAGAGGAAGTGGATGTTGCCTTCACCAATGTAACTATTTTGATTCAGGGTCTCTGTATTTATTCTACTCAGTCTATGATTAAATTGTTTTGATTTAATAATGTTCTCTGAGATTAAATATGGAGAACTATGCAAGTAAGACATATTCCATACTCTCAGAGAGAGTAGTGGTGAGACAAATCTATAAGTCCAAAGGGCTTTATATTGTATTAAATGCTGAGATGGAGAATAGATATCACACTACGAGAGCAGAAGCAGCATTAATTCAAATTGGGTAAGCAAAAGCTTCCCGGAAATGTTCTGTTTGAAAGACAGTAAGTTTCATAGCCAGAATAGGGCAGTTCTGGGAAAAGAACAGTATGCATGAAGGCACTGAGACTTTTAAAAATATTATATATTTAGAAACTGGAAGCAGATGTAATTCATGAAAATCTCTATATGTAGAGGAAGGAAAGAAGGGTTTCAAAGAAAGAGGACAGGGGCGCCTGGGTGGCTCAGTGGGTTAAAGCCTCTGCTTTCGGCTCAGGTCATGATCCCAGGGTCCTGGGATCGAGCCCCACATTGGGTTCTCTGCTCCGCAGAGAGCCTGCTTCTTCCTCTCTCTCCCTGCCTGCCTCTCTTGCTTACTTGTGGTCTCTGTCTGTCAAATAAATAAATAAAATCTTAAAAAAAAAAAAAAAAGAAAGAAGACAAAACCCTGTTAATGCAGGCCTTTGTGGCATAAACTATGGAGTTTGATCTGCATCTTGAAAAATCTGGGGAACCACAGAAGGATTTAAGAAGGATTTAATGAGATCATTGTCATCACCATCATCATCATCATCTCAATGAAAGGTAGCATACTGAAGACTTAATCTGTGTTGTGCATACTTTTTAGCATTTTTTAATGCATTATCTCATTTAATTCTCTTAAACACACACAGAAGTAAGCATGAATCTTATCCCCAGATTAATAATCTGGAAATGAGTCTATTGCTTACAAAATTGATGCTTGGAAATGAAGGCCAGAATCTTCACCCATGCCAGCTATAAAAGCCAGCCACCTTTAAGACACCACACTCTCTCAAAGGTGGCTTCTGTGAGGCCTTGCTTGCTTCTTTACATCACTCTTCTGTAACAAAGTCTCTTATTTTGAGTTTCTGGATCCTGGATTGTATTCTTGTGCCTGAGCTCTTAGGAAGACTAAAAAAGCCAGGTCTAGAAAGGCAGGATTAATAAAGAGGGATATTCTTCAATCAGAGAAGAATTCTTCAAAATATCCCAAGAGGCCACATGATGTGTCAAATGACCTCTAAAGCCCCCCAAAGGTGGTATTCTAACATAAGACAAAATTTGGCACTATAGAAGCTTTTTTTAAAATAGAAGAATGGAATAGTATAAAAAAGATGTATTCGAGATGAGTGATGCATGGTGGGAGATGAGTTCTGCCATGCAATAATTATGTGACCTTTAAAAATTTTTGAGTCTTAAAGCTTAACTTCCTCTTCTATAAAATAGCTTACAATGACATGTAAACTAGATGTAATGTATAGATAAGGCAGGGAGAAAACAAAGCTGATTTTTTTTAAGAATTTTTTTTTTTTTTTGTAATCTCTACACCCAACATGGGGCTCAAACTTACAGCCCCAAAATCAAAAATCTCATACTCTCCTGACTGAGCCAACCAGGTGCCCCCAGAGCTGATTTCTAAAAAACAAGAGTTTCTGCATTCTAAGGTCTAAGCTAAAATGTCTTAGACAAGCTTTTCACGTGAATATTTAGTTGTACAGAAGTAAGGCAAGGCTCTAGCATTATTCCTTTAAAAAGGAATATAAGGAATGATATTCACGAACATACTTGAGACTGGACCCCAAGAATTCTGTTTAGTAAATGATGTTATTATCTTTTTTTTTTCCTCTGATAATTATAAATTTAAAACAAAACAAGACAAAACAAAACTTCTTACAGTGCCTTAAATTGTGTTGTTAAATGTGACACATCAGAGGAAGATTGTTATTTTATTTGGGGGTAGAGGGCAAGTAGATCTCACGGACGGACGTGGAGACAGAACCCGGAGAAAGCCCAGAAAGGAAGTTAGGCTCTCCTTTTCTGCTTTGTAAATGTGTTATCTTAAAGATTTGCTTCAATCAATTCACTGCACAGCCTCCTATTGAGTGTCATTGTGATTAAGGAGAAAGGATTGTGTCTACCCTCAGGGCAGAGCTAACTGGGGAAGAAGGGTTATAGCTTGGAGCAGCCGTCACCGGGCGGTTGCGAGAGCAGACTGACATAACCACAAGAGGTACCGTGAAGGGATAGGAAACTAGCAATAGCCAGGAAGAGACAGACTCTTGCTAGGATTCCTCAGAAATAACTGAGGGGGAGCTCGACCTAGATGCTCATGCAAAATGGAGCCCTGGCGGACACTGGTGGTGCTCCCTGAGTCAGATGGTGGACTTTTTGGTGGACCTTCTCTATGCAAACACCTCCCAGCTTCCGTGCACTTTGCAGCTGACTACCTGTGTTTGCTTTTCTCCGAGGACTCTTGCCCACACTTATGAGGAGCCAGAAGTACAGGGGAATTTATTCCCTCCATCCAGCCACAGTCCCTAACAATGACTGGTCAGTGTGAGAGCACAGAGGCTCCTCTCCTTTGCCTCAAGTCTTGACAGCCTGGGGTGGTTTACATCACAGAGCTCCCTGAGGACTAGGGCTGAGTCTGGGATTCCACTTAAACCACAGGATTGTGTGGCTGCTTCTCCCGCTCTCTCCTGGGGGATCTTCCTTAACAAATCACTTGTACCTGAATTCTTGCCTTGGGGACGGGTTCTGGAAGGATTAATAGAAGACCTGGTTCTGCTCAGCATGCATAGACAAGTTAGACCTCATTACCTGGAGAATTTAGGCATCATGGATTTAGTTACATAAAGATGCCTAATACACGGTTAATAATTGCTAATCTACCTCTTTCATGCCTCCCCACCAATTTCCAAGTTCAGGCGGAACCTTAATCAATTCCCTGTTCTCCCTCACTAAAATGATCATAGTTTTTGGACAGACTTCATTATTTTAAGGGAACAAAAGGAGACTATCTGCAAAAGCTTTTTTTAAGTGCCACTTTTTTAAAAATAAGGAAATTTACAAATGGAAATATTTAAATTGTATTTAAATAGATTGTAGATATGAATTATTATTTTAGAAATAGGAAGTGGGAGAATTTTTCAAAATGTAAAAACATGCAAAAACTTTAAAAGTTCCCTTTTTATGGTATTTACTATACATTAGTTGTATTTTTAACTATGATGCCCCTTCTTTGTGGGGTGATTATGTAAACATCTAAATATGAAGTTCTTGGTATCAAGGAAAGCAAATGATGTTTGCCAAGTAAATAGACATAACAGTTTGTAAACCAGTGTATATTAAATACTAAATACATTTTCTTTTCTTCCTGCCTGCCAAATATTGACTAATTCTTTTATTAATCGTATTCGAGTATCACTAGGAAATAATTACAAGTGTAAACCTTACTTTTTGAACCCAACTATGTAACAACTACTTCACAAAGCTGAACTTTAAAAGTCCTTAATATATTCTCTCTCTTTCTTCATGTACAACTGCAAAAATATATGAAATATAGATTCTTTGAGTGATATAACTCTCTTCAATATTTTGGTTTGCTATTACTCATTATAAATCTAATTATTGACAAAAATGAAGCTTTCATTTCAACATGATTATCATCTATCATTTTGTGTGAGCTGGTCTGTACCATAAATATTTTACTATTATCAGATTATGATAAAACAGAGTTCTCTATTATAGTTTCTATCATCCCAGAAAAAATAGACATTACTAAAAGCTTTCAAGTTAAAAATAGAAATCACCAATGAAATTTAGTATGTGTATAATTTTTATAATGATGTTTGTCAAAGCCATAAGTATACGTTACATTTTGAAAATGGTTTTAAAAGCACATAAGGGGGTGCCTGGGTGGCTCAGTGGGTTAAGCCTCTGCCTTTGGCTCAGGTCATGATCCCAGGGTCCTGGGATCGAGCCCCACATCCGGCTCTCTGCTCAGCGGGGAGCCTGCTTCCCCCCTCTCTCTGTCTGTTGCTCTGTCTACTTGTGGTATCTCTCTGTCAAATGAATAAATAAAATATAAATTAAATAAATAAATAAAAGCACATAAGGATGTGTTTGTGCTGTCCCATTTCTTAAGGATGGAGTAGGAAGCAAAGGCATGTGTATCGCTACATGTGATAGTAAATACTTAATACCATTCCCTGTGATATTAAACACTGAATACTGTCTGTGGTATAAAATCTTATTATCTCTAGCTGTGACATTAAATGCTACTGGCCAATGGTGCTACCACAAAAGTATATTTGCTGGCTTGAGCTGCAGCTCCTGCTGTTCCTAGAAATAACATTTCCTGGACTGCCAAAAGAGCACATGGCCCAATGATGGATAGGATGGACTTGACAATTAAGCCATCTGCTTGCTCTCTGCTTTTGCCTCTGCTTTGCTACACAGCTCAAGCATGGCTGCCATTTAGAAGAAGGACTAGACAAGGAAACGAATCTCTACCATATTTTGTAGATGATTTTAACTAATACCTTCCCAGACTGCAAGAGAAATTTGCACGTGGTATTTGCACATGCTAGGCCACTAATGCTTGGAAGATGTTAAATATCTCTAACGAAATTTATACACATACAAAAACACTGGGCTGGGAATTCAAATAGATCTTCTTGTAGAACAAAACCAATGAGTCAGTTAGATCTGATTCTACTGACACAATATTGTCTACCTCATGGAACAATTTCAAACCAACTATGACAAGAAGAAATAAGATATAACTTTTTTTATTTTTTCTTCCAACTTATTTTGTAGACTGAACCACACCAAAAACAAAACAAAACAAAAGCACAAAGAACCCTAGAAACTATATTTACTTTGTTATATTGACCTTCTAAGAGTTAGCAATACAGTGCCTAAAGAAAGGATTTAATATATCTCATCATGTTCTCTCATGAGGTGGAATTACTTAGTTGATTGATTATATTTTTTTCTCCTTTTGAAACATTTTTCTAGCCCATTGGCCTGTTCTCTATTTCCGAGGTAAAGGTTGGCAGCCATTGATACATTCTGGAGTATTACCTATCAATCCAATGGAATTCAGTAATTTTAGGCTATGGCTCTGTATTGATTTAGAGATTAGGGTAGAACTACCAATTTCTCTTAGAATTTTTTTCCTATTGCAAAAGAAAAATTCATACTTTAGCTTTAGTTATAGATTTGAAAACTCAAGAATATTTCAAAAATGTTTATTTACTCTAAACAGAATAACACAGGTACTTATATTACAGAGAAAAAAAATTTTCCTGTACCTCAGGAATACTAGATTTTTAATATAATTAAGGGACAAATCAATATTAAAGGTATAATTTTAGGGGCGCCTGGGTGGCTCAGTGGGTTAAAGCCTCTGCTTTTGGCTTGGGTCATGGTCCCAGGGTCCTGGGATCGAGCCCCACATCGGGCTCTCTGCTCCATGGAGAGCCTGCTTCCTCCTCTCTCTCCCTGCCTGGCTCTCTTGCCTACTTGTGGTCTCTGTCAAGTAAATAAATAAAATCTTTTAAAAAAAAGGTATAATTTTATAGATTAAATGCAAAAATAGAGATTCTGACTACTTATTATTGCATGATTTGGAAAAATTGAGATGTCAGCATTTTATTCATTTCAAACACAAACACTTAGTAAGCACCTACTTTGGTTTACAGTTATTTTAAGGTTGAGAGATACAAGAATAAGTACCTCCCCACCCAAAGAACCTAGATAGAGTGAAGCAGTGGAAATGAAATTGGCATACATTCAAAATGCAAGGTAGAAAAGACAAGCATGTGGGGTACCTGGGTGTCTCAGTCAGTTAACCGTCTGCCTTTGGCTTGGGTCATGATCCCGGGGTCCTGGGATCCAGCCCCATGCTGGGCTCTCTGCTCAACAGGGAGTCTGCTTCTCCCTCTCCCTCTGTCTGCTCCTCCCCCTGCTTGTGCTCGCTCTCTCTCTCTCTCTCTCTCTCTCTCGTGCGCGCGCTTCCTGTCACATAAATAAAACCTTTTAAAAAAAGCATGTATAAGTGCCAATCGGTAATTAGCATAACATGTAGTCTATTTGATTAACTTTCTCCTATAATTCAAAAGTCACATATATGAAATTCTTTTATTTTCTGTCCCAAATATTCATGATGTTTCATTAGTCACTTTAGGAGAGAAAATGTATTTTGTGAAATCTCTAAAATAATTTGAGCCCTGAAATTGAAAGCTGTGGGAAGAGAAGACTTGTGACATATGGTTATGGATAGATTATTCTCAGATTAAACGTCGTTTATTCTCAGCAGGGTTTTGTTACATTAGGATGGAAGATCCCAGATAAGATGAAGATAATATGTACTAATGAGGAACAGACGTTTGTTAAAAACATTTCGTTGTAAATGCTTTTGTATCACTTGTAAAAACATTTTTCCCCCAAGCAGCTTTTCGGCTATTTTTCAACAGTTGAGTATCAAAAGATGTACAACACCAATCACACTTAACTCACAAATTCATGGACAAATTAAAAAATAAACAATGGAGTCAGGGAAATCACGCACAACAGAGGGCTTTCTGCATAGTCTGTTTCTATGAAGTTTAAAATCAGGCAGGTTTCTATGATGTTAAATGTGTTGATGGAGATCACCCTTGCAAGTGGGCAGTAACTGTAGGGACTCTAACAGCATTTTCTACAGTCCTGTTAATATTCTATTTTCTGATATATTTATGGGGATGCATTCACGTGGTGAAGGGTCATTGAACTGTACACTTATGATTCGTGCCATTTTCAGATAACAGGAAGAGGGAAAGAAGCAAGCAAAAGCAAAATGTTTAAAAAAAAAATTTTTAATAGCATTGTAGATCTTTAAAAGGAAAAGATACTAAATTTAGAGTTTTAAGGATTTAACATGCTTATAGCAAAGTTTCATTACCTAGAGTCCTAAAAGGCAAAATGGGAAAGAAAAGATATTAAGTTTCATAGTCATAAAAATCCACAAAGCAATAAATATGTAGTCATAGATTTTGAGAAAACATACTCTGTTTTCCATAAATGCATTCAATGAACTTTCTCAAAAAATTATAAATTTGGCAAGTAATGAAACTATAAATGATAAAGAACCAGATTTGTTTTTTAATTGTGGAGTAATATGAAGATATAATTGGACACCTTTGAAAAATTTATGAATTCTTTAAATACTTTCAGGCTTCTACAGAAGCTAGTAAGTGCTTAAGACACTACTGATAGTTCAGTGGGCCTGAAAATTTCCTAGTTTAGAATGAAACAATCCTACTCACAAATACTGTTCACTAGAAACAAACATGAAGGTATTTATAAATATCTGAATAATTGAAAGTTTAATTTTGCTTACCAACATTAAATGTCATGTTGACTAACAGTGTCATATAAGATAATTATTTATTAGTAATATAGGAAAACTGAGCTATAATATAATCTTCAAAGAACAATTACAACTTATTTGTGATCATTGGTATTAACTTCATTATTAATTTTTTTGTTATTTAAAGCTAGAGGTGATAAAATAAATGATCCAACACTCTTTTTTTTTCATAGATGCAGAATCTTAGCCCCCAAAGTTCACATCAAGAAAACACAAAATCAGATGTTTAACTCAAAGCTTCTAAAAATTTGTCTAATACATTCATATGCTTCCAAAAAGAAATGTTCTAAGATACTGAAATGAATATGGGATATACCATGACTTTTTCTCTCCTTATTATTCTAACTCAAGGGACTTAAAAATTTTGGAGTTTGAGTTTGGTTTCTAAGCTCTCTGTTCAAGGAACGTCTGATTTGCCGATGGACTATGGCAAGCTAGCTGTTCGTCCACCCATCTTAGGCATGGATCTCACTGAATCACTAGTACTCCCTAGAGCAAAGTTTGAAAACAAGTTTACTCTAAAAGTAATTGCTGGAATTCTACTATTTTAAGGCAGTAAATTAAATAGCAGTTATAATGAAAGTTGTCTAAAGCAGAGTCATAAACAAGAGAAAGTGATTCATGAAATAAAGTTTGGTATCCAAGAGTATGAATTATCCCTGTGGAAAATAATTATTTACATGAGAACCAAATACTTATCTATGAGGCAAAATGATGGCAAGACATCTAGTTTCAGACAACTGAAACTATTTGCTTATATTTTTAACTGTTACTAATTAGGCCCATCTTTCTTCTAAAAGTAGATTTCTTTCTAAGCCCCTGATGGCTTCCTGGTAGAACAAATACAGTAAGGGCACACAGCAGTTACTTGTATTTGAAATTGCGACTTTTATTCCTTGAACCACACCACTGAAACTCCATATTAATCGATAATTTAAGTTTTGTTGGGAAGATACTAGTTATCTGGACAGAGATCTGCTCTTTGAAGAATGACAAACATCAAGAGTAGATAGATTGGCATAGCTGACCCATGTTTTTGAAGTGTCATGTAGGTTGAGGTTAAATCACTGTCATTCCAAATTGTTTGTTTCTTACTAGCGAAAGGAATATTCTTGAGGTAATTTTTCTGCAGGAAACACAGTGCAAAAAAAAAAAAGAATTTTTGACGTAGTTTAATGGTTTTCCTGTTTTAATTGTTTATGACTCTGAACCTATGTGGGGTTTGAATAGTTCTCTCACCTACCCTGTACTGATCTTGGGTAAGTTATTTAGAGCTCAGTTTTCTCATCTGTAAAATGGAGAGAATAATAGCAGTCATCTCATATCATTTTTAGGAGAACTCAGTGAAATAAAACATGACAGTGCTGGGAGAGTTGTAAGCCTTCAATATGTGTATACTGTTATTGTTGTTATGATTATAACTAATAAATCATTATTAATTTCTCCCAGCACAACATCTCACTCCAGACTGACCCAGAAAAAAAGCAAAGCAAAACACAATATTATTTTATCCTGCCACATTTCTGGTACTAACCTGATTCAAATATTAATAAGGTTGATGATTTAAAGTCTTTCCATTGTTACAGAAAATGCTGTTATTATCTGGTAGAAAAATTCTAAGACTTTGCACCTTTCTTTGTATTTTTATTCTAATTAGGTTTTAGAGGATTGTTTATTGTATCTATTTGAAGGAATGTGTTTCATGCTGTGTCCTTCATTAAAAAGATTAAGTACTTGATCAATCCTTAACCTCTTAGTGTGTCTCATTAGTTTGGTAATTTATTCATCAAAAATACACTCTGAGATGCATTGGGATTGAAGAGCTGGTGTTGATCCAAGAAAACATGCTGTGTAGTGCCATGAACCTCATCACTTAGAGTAATGTGCCTGCACAAGGAGAAGGAACAGGCTGTGTTTATAATATGAGAAGTATAGAAATGTTTATATCATTCTGCTACCAATTCAAATGAAATCTTTTGAGATCTGCTGACCTATAAATCTTATAGATGTAAAAATGCTATAAAGCTATGGTATGTGGAAACAGATTTATAGAAATCAAAAATTCTAGTAAATAACATTTATTTTTTACTGGGTTACTTTTATAGATTAAAGGAATATGAGATAGAATAATCCTTAAGCTAGAAGAACTTCACTAAAACTGTAAACTTCTTAATAATTTTGATATATTGAATTGCTCTTCAATTTGATAAAATGGTTATAATACTTTATGTATGATTGTACAGATGTCAAACATATTATATATATATATGTGTGTGTATATATATAACAACATAAATACATACACACACCACACACACAAATATATATATATATACCTTCAATTGATTTGCATAATTTGGGTCTCTTTAATCTGCAGGACCTTACAGTCAGAAATAAATATGTATTAAACATATAGCACACAAACAAACTCATATGTATACTTTTTTTTAAGTTGGCAACTTTGAATGTCAGTTTTTCTAAATCCAAGCTTTCTTAACAATGGACCCAAGTTAAATTATTCTATCATAACTGAATGCTATGTGGTCCTTAAAATGCTATTCAGCTCAGAAGCATTATCTTTTCAGTGTGTAATTAATCTTTTCTTTTCCCATTTTAGTAGACACCTGCCCATCTGCCACTCATCATTCTTACTGTTTAGGAAGGCAAGAGAAGTGTCTTCTCTGTGCTTCAAGCCTCACCTTGAATAAAATCTGAGAAAACCTATGGATATCCATTAACAATTAAAGAGAAAGACAAGAAGAAGAGGAAGAAGAATAGAAGGCAATGTCAAAACAAAACAAGTGAAGAGATTGATTTTATGTAGGCTATTACAAAAGGGAGATCCAAAAATCAGTGTCTAAGCAGTGTGGTTTTACCCTAGACTTTTATAGGGAGGAATAAAGTTAAAGGTAGAGTGAACTACACTTGAGTTGCTGTTTTGTTTTTTTTTTCAATCAAGGAAGTCTCAGACAGTTAGCTAAAATGGAAGTGTTTATCCCTGTGTCTCACTGGTTTCACAGGAGACAGTTGTAATCTCAGCTAATCACTCATGAGACAAAGAATGGGAAGAGGAGGGTCTATGTCTGGTTCAGCAAGGTCTATGTCAGCACAGTTAGGCAAAAGGGGGAAAAGTCTGTATTTGACCTGTCACAGGTACACAAGGGAGTCATTTGCAAATCGTGAAGTGGTCATGAGAAAGGGTGGACAGAAGGTCCTATCTAAGGTATGTGGTTTTTTGAGGTAAATTTTTTCCCATAAAACAACAAGGGAGATTCTGGATAACAAAACCTTGCAAAGATATCTTAACCATCATTGTTTTCCAGAGCTCAAGTAAAGTTCACCATTAGCAAAAGGACAAGAAAAAAGAAAGAAAGAAAAAGCCAGATTCTTATTTAGGAGCATTACATTTTTTCTCTATGTTAAATGTGTTAAGTTGAATACATTTCACAAACTAAAGCTTTTTTCTTCAAGTATTCTCTCAAATATGTAGATCTCTATTAATTTTTATTTGATTTTTAAATTTTAATTTTAATTTGACCTTTGGTTTCTTTTTCCTATTTTATATATATTCCATTATATCATCCTAGATTCAACAATACACTAAAAGCATCATGGTTTAGCTTCTTAACATCCTTTTCCATATGCAACCTAATTTACAATGGATATTTTTAAATTAAGCTAAATTAAACCTTCATAGACATGGGAAAACTTCATCAGTCAAATACCTTAACACCTTCATTTGTTCAAATAAGCGCTAGTACCATAGAGCTTTCCTAAATTTATACAATTAGCTAATTAGCTGTTTGTTTGTTTTTTCAATTAGCTGTTTTTATTGCCAGGACTAGAACTCAGACTGTGTGACTCATAGTCCCATTTTAGGAAGAAATGCCATGACCATTAGAACAGATTGAAATTAGAACAGAGAGGTGTAAACACTAAAAATCTATTTATGGTTAATGGAGTTAAGAGCAAAACCAAAAAATCAGCAATATTACTGAAAGCATCCAAAAAAGGAAAAAGATATACAACTAAATGTTACAGTCTATAAAAAATAGTGACAAAATAAGACCAAGCCAACAGTTTTATCATTCTTAACAGGTTAACATTAGCTTCGATTTCCTAAATGCTTGTTTTTAAAGTTCTTACTAGCCAGTCTAATACTGATAATTATTCACCCAAAGTAACCCAAGGGTCTGATTCTAAGGGGAAACTGCTTCCACAGGAGTTGGAAAGGAGCTAGAGCTGATCCACTTCTCCGAACTGCTTTTGTGTACCTAATGCAGATTTATTTTGGAGTCAAATAAAGAAAGGGCAAGGGTGTTACTGGCACATCAATTTTAGCTCAAGGGCAGCTTCTGGGTAGTTTTCTAAAGCTGAGTCTGAGGCAAAGGAACTTTAATTCTTTATTTTCCTTACTTATAGGAAGTCAGTTTTATGGCAGGATTGTACCTGGTCAAAAGAAGAAAATCAAAATCAATCACAAATCCCGGCATTCTAAAGATTGTGCTCTTTTTTTTTTTTTAAAGATTTTATTTTTATTATTATTATTATTTTTTTTTTTAATTTGTCAGAGAGAGAGCAAGAGAGCGAGCACAGGAAGACAGAGTGGCAGGCAGAGGCAGAGGGAGAAGCAGGCTTCCTGCTGAGCAAGGAACTCGATGTGGGACTCGATCCCAGGACACTGGGATCATGACCTGAGCCGAAGGCAGCCGCTTAACCAACTGAGCCACCCAGGCGTCCCAAGATTGTGCTCTTTATTATTGAATTTGTTATTCCTTCACTCACAGGTTTATCTAGAGGTCAAGACATTCAAGGAAAAAAAAGAGAAATATTGGTTAAAAAAATCAATGCATAGAAACATGAAATATCAGTATAGCTGATACTCTTCCAGAAATGGAAGAGTAATTGGATCATTTGATTGTGTAGGTATATATTTGCATATAAATGATAAGAGGATTAAACTTGTTTCCTTTCTTCTTAAATGAACTATAGATAAATAGCTTTCAGCTTCTCAACAGTGATTTATTAGAAGAAAAATATTGAGGTTCAATTAAGAACTTTAATCATCATACTTTTCTGTTTTCATGATCAACTATTTTGGTACAAAGCATACATTCCTGATTTTGTGCTAAACAATCTAACCAACACAGAAATTTGGTAAAAAAAATTAAAAAAAAATCTAGCTACCAGGGTGCCTGAGTAGCTCAGTTGGTTAAGCAACCAACTTTTGATTTCAGCTCAAATCGTGAGATCTAGCCCCGAGTTGGCTTTAAGCTGGATGTGGAACCTGCTTAAGATTCTCTGTCTCCCTCTCCCTCTGCCCCTCCTCTCTCTATGAAAAATAAATAAATAAATAAAATAACCTAGATGCCTTCTCAAAAATATTTGTTCCTGGAAAATATGACAATAAACTACTAACATAGCTTACTTAGCAGTATGCATTTAAAGAACATTTATGGCTAAGCCTGCCAATCCAAAACTACTATGTCACAAATTCTGCCAATCCCAACTAGTATTCCACCTTGCAAGATTCACCCTAAAGTCATCCAACCCAGGTCCTAAACCTCTCAAAAGTATTAAAACAAACAAACAAACAAACAAACAAACAAACAAAAAACCCAGGGCTTTAAACAGGTCTATATCCTCCTCAGAGTTCTCATTTCTGAAATACTAAAAAGATAGCCCCAGGAGAGTATTTACTGCACTAAATCTAACTAACTTAGCTTTTTTTTAATCAACAGGTTTTCCTGGTGATATTTTTTGAGAGTTATCCGTCAACCCAGCAGTATTATTTACCATATTTAAAATATCTGAATCTTAGTTTCTCATATGAAATTAAATATTATGATTACTCTTTGCATAGATAACTCATATCTTTGCATATTTTAAACAACAATAAAGTATTTTCAATTCAAA
Source organism: Mellivora capensis (assembly GCA_004024625.1). Classification (NCBI taxonomy): domain Eukaryota; kingdom Metazoa; phylum Chordata; class Mammalia; order Carnivora; family Mustelidae; genus Mellivora; species Mellivora capensis. The sequence continues at coordinate 55,865 of PISX010006783.1, read as the reverse complement.
AATCACTGGAGTCTACCAACTTAAATTTACATATATTTTTAAGATATTACATGAAGGGACACCTGGGTAGCTCAGTTTGTTGAGCATCGACTCTTGATTTCAGCTCAGGTCATGATTTCAGGGTCTTGGGATCAAGCCTTTCATGGTCTTTACACCCAGCAAGGAGTCAGCCTGAGATTCTCTCTCTCCCCCTCTTTCTGTCTTGCCCCTGTTCATGCTTTCCCTATCTATCCCTAAAATAAATAAATAAATATAATTAAAAATTTTTTTAATTAAAATATTACATGGATTTGGCAATTCTAATAAATTCCTGGTTTATACTTTTATTAAAAAGGAGTTCAGAATATCAAATTAATTAAGATATCAGAATCATGATCAAGAACAGTTCAAAATATTATATTATTTTCCTTTATTTTTCTCCTGGCTTTAAAAGAAATAATCTACTTGAAATAGTGATTTCTTCCATATAGAATAAATTAATGGAAAAAGTTTTCCCAGCTGGAATTTTTACTATCTTTGGAAGGTGCCATATATCCTATTGAATAAAAGTCAGATGAAAAGCCCACAATGAAAGAAATTGAACTGCCTATCAGTGGATATGTTTAAGCTTTCTTCAGACAGCAGGTGTTAGGTATCTTATAGAAAGGACTCAAGAATCCATTAGAATATAATCTCCACAAGAATGAAGGCTCAGTCTGATTTTTCACCGGTATATCCCAAATCTGTAAACTAATTCTGGCTATTTAGTTCAAAAATTACTTGGAGAATAAATGAAAAACAGCCAGAAGCTTAGACTAGATAATATTTAAATTTTAAGTTTCACACACAGGATAGCTCCCTGAGTCTCTGCCTTGGGCCTGTGCTTTATCAAATCCTGGGCTGGGCCTCCTCTAGCCACACTCCTCCTCCCAGGAGGAGGCCTCAGGCCAAGGGGACAGGCTTCCAAGAGCCTATTGCACTCCCTCTGAAAGCACACTGGAGATTCCATACCCACATAAAATAGCCCATAGTTCACTTCCATAAGGTGCAAGGGCCTTTTCCTCCAGGGACTAATGTGAGGTCAGAAGACTTCCATGGCCAAGAAGAAGCCCTTTCTGTAGTTAGGGAAGATGGCACTTGTACTTTCAGGATGTGGTGTCTGCAGCTATGTGTGTGAAGTATCAGTATAGGCTTGGGCAGACTGAGATAAGAAGGGGTGGGTTAGGGCTGGAGGCTAAGGATCTGGAGCTGACTGCCTATTCCACCAAGTACCCCACATAGAACATCAAGGACTCTGAAAATACTAAATTGGACCTGACGTTCCAGGACAGTCTAAATGACTATCAGAGAAGGAGATGAAACATTTTAACAGCTTATTAGCTTCATTTATCACTTTTAAGTATCTAGACATAGGGCAGGCGTATTTCCTTGAATTTTAGAGTAGGTCTGTGCCTGAGACTCATTTTCTCCATCCCCCCTAAGGATGAAGAAAACAAAGAAACACTAGGTGGAAACTCAGTAAGATGAGTTTAACTACTGGTAGATTTAGACAAACACTCCTAATTTCCTTTGGTAAGTCTCTTTATGCCCAAGGGTAAGACCTTAAACGCCACAGTGAGGGGTTCTTGAGGCAGAGCTATGAGCAGTCTTCAATCTGCTGAATCACTCCAATAGATTGTTGAAGCTACAGATTTTCAGAAACCACCTCCACAGACCTTCATTCATTATAAGTGAATGAACTGGAAGTGAAGGATATGGAGTGTGTGCACTTTTAGCATGCATCCCCAAGGATTCTGATGCCTTTGATGATGAAAAACATCATACTAGGGAAAGTAATAAATGGTGATACTTTGCTTTTATTTTGGGATCCATCACAAATATCCTTGGAGTTAATATGTGCTCCAACTTAGTTCACCAGTGTGACATACCACATCAGAATTGGAAGCCAAATCTTTAGCCAAAATAAAGTATGTACTTGTTACTTGTCTGGGAGCTCTTCTTGACTTTTGGGGGGTAGGTTACCTTTATGAGTTTCCCTTTCCCCTTTACTTATTGACTGTATAGAGTACTAAGAACTAGAAGGTCCATATCAGAGTACAGGATTTGGGAAGGATGAAAGAGACACAACTCTGAATTTGAAGGAGGAAATGCCAAACCCTGAGCTAATATTGTGCAACTGATATTTTCCTGGATTCCCCCCTTTGTCTTTAGTTTAGTTTGTTGTTGTTATTCTTGTTGTTTTATTTAGCCTTTAGTTAGAACCACAATAATGGTGAACAAGTGAGTTTAAAACTATAGGATCTGGGGCGCCTGGGTGGCTCAGTGGGTTAACCCTCTGCCTTCGGCTCAGGTCATGATCCCAGGGTCCTGGGATCGAGCCTTGCATCAGGCTCTCTGCTCAGCGGGGAGCCTGCTTCCTCCCTCTCTCTCTCTGCCTCCTCTCTGCCTACTTGTGATCTTCTGTCAAATAAATAAATAAAATCTTTAAAACAAACAAACAAAAACTATAGGATCTGCTTGCTCCTTAAGGTTGCTATTTTTATTCTTCCACCCTCTTTTTCCAACCAAATCATTTAAGTCAGGGGTATGTTGAGGTTCCAAAAATCAGTGTGAGAGAGACTAGGGAGGGAAATCCAAGTCTTTAGTTAGGAAAAATTATATAAGAAAGGCTCTACCTTTTAACTTTTTCCTCTCCTGTTTTACACAAACTGCTTTCTCCAATTTTATAATAACATGTAAATTTCTGCAAAGGAAGACTATTTGAAAATGTAGTCAAAGTGATCAGCTTGTACCCGACATGCTTCCTGGTCATGTTTCTGACTTCATTCCTTTGTATTTTTCCTATCTAAAAGTTTATTAGCCAAGAGTTTCATGTGTTCCCTTAGAGTTTCTGAAAATGTCCAAGTTTTATATATCCTGTTTTAGAAACACTGAAGATTACAGAACTCTCAAAATATTGGACACATGATTTTTTTTCTCCAAAAACCCTAACCCTCCTCCTCCTATTTGCTGGTCTCCTCTTAGTCACATAAAACTCTCAAGTTTAGATGCTGAACTTGACTTTCCTGAGAACCTGTTCCCAGTGTTTATACATTTTACTAAATGTCTGATTTCTTGGGTTTTTCCTCCCATAAAAAATAGTATCACTTGACATAGGGATGGATATTTTAGATGTTCAAATACTGAATATATTGAGACAGAATTGGTATAATTTGAAAGAGTCTATAGAGCCATATCCTTCTTTCTATATAACTTGCTCACAAGTCTTTAAAATGCTTACCTTTCAAAGGTGTGTCCCAGTGCTTCTCATTTTCAACATTTGGACAAAAAATTAAAAATCACTACTTTTTAGGGACTTAAAAAATGTTCTCATGGTGTTTGCACATTTTAGTTCAGCCTTTAATCTGTTTTTAGGAAATCTCGTTAGCTGGTATACAAATATACAAAAATTAGCATAGCTACTAATCACAAAGATGTCAGGATTCTAACTCATGTTATATAACCCATACTTTTATTTAAGGATTGTGAACACCTTGGGAAAATAAAAAATGTACACTTAGAATTGGTAATCTGTGAATCAATTATTACCTTTTTCAAGATCTTTTAACTACTTACTCTAATGTCAAAAAATTGACACTAGAATTGTCAAAAAATTCCTGCTGGGCAGACTCATACTTTAATATGAAGTACAACAGACATCTCACTGGTGATATGTCTGACTTAGAAAAGATTCTTACTTGGAGACAACATATTTGAATTGAGGATGTGAACATGAGGTGGAATTTCTTACCACAGTCCTAAAGTTATTTTTGCAATAATCAAAAAATGTTCATTTATATCAGGCATGACTAACATTGAATGTGAAAGTACCTATTCTGGAATCATTGGGTTAAGATACTTTTGAGTATGGGAGGTTTGTTTGTTCAAGCCTACAGGAATATTTTAGATTCTGAAAATAATTCAAATATCACAACCTCTCTTTAAACTTTTTTAACACAGATGTTGCTGAAGTAACCCTGAAGAAAGGCACACATACTGTCAGCAACACACACAGTGTGGGCTCTTCCAAATATAACTATTTCAGCTACATACCATTTCTGGTTCATAAGTCAAAACTCAAGGAGTCTCATTAGATCTGTGAAGCCATGTATTGTCAATGAGATAGGACTAGGCTAGGTCTACTTGCTTCAGTTCTCTGATTAAACCATCTGTTCATAACACTGTAAATAACTGGCTGACAAAAATGATATTATTAATAGCTAAATATGTCCACTTACCTCACGGACATTATTTCATTCAGAAATCTAGTGGTAAGAATAAGAAGGATCTCAAATTTTGACAAAGGAAAGTATAGTAGGAACTTGGTGGGGGTTTCCATTAATGATTAGGCTATTCTAATTTTTCTTGAAATAAAAACAACGCTCTTTGGTAAATATCCAGTGTTTCCAATAATCCTTCTAAATTACCATATGCAATTTATTCTCGGTATAATATAATTAAGGAAACAAATATCACTCTGATTTCTGCATCAAAAGCTAGTTTTTCTTAAGAGATGACTGCGTTTCTTAAAGCTTGCTCTAAGTAGTTAAAGCTATCCATATTGAAGATTTGTTTAAAAAGGTTCCAAAGTCATTTTTTCCCCCATCAGGATGTACTAAGAGCTTTAAGAGTCTATAAGGCAGTAAGTGGAAAAGTGCTGTAAATCATTACAATTTTAGTCCCTACATAATTAACAAATTGATATTCAGATCACTGCTCACAATTTAATTCAAAATGTTATTCATTTTATGTGACACAATGAACAGTTTCATTTGATTTCCTCTTTCACCCCTTTGATAATCATAAAGTGTAGTTATGTTGTTTTCTGTTTTCCTAAGGTCAAACCTGTAATGTCCTTCTAAGCAAAGCTTGTTGGAATCAATAGCCTCTTTAATGCTCCCAAGTCTTTTAGAAAAAAAAAATTGTTTATAAACTAAATTATAATAAAATTCCACCCATAACTTTATAGCTAAATAAGGGGATTTATTTTATTAAGTATGAATTAGACTTCTAAGATGCTAATTCCCTACTGTATACTCTTAGTGATTTCTTAGAACCGGTTTATAAATACATTTGTTTTTTAAATCAAACACCAGACCTATGTTAATGTCCTCACTTCTTTGGTCCACCTCAGAGCCATCTTATCACTAGTGACTAGCGGTGACAGACAACTACCAGTGCTATACGACCGTGTTTACGACAATCATTGTCCATGCCTTAACTTTTGCTGGTGGAGAACCACCACTGAATTTATTAAAGCATTTTGTGTTATGTGTTTCTAACAGAACACTTTTAGATCAGGCAATACGGTTTCTGCACTGCTTACTCCCTTCATCCTGCTCTCTGTTTATTGTCCGCTTTTCAGCAAGGCCTTCCTTAGCAACTAAAACAGCATCAATTCACTCCCATCTCCACCTATACCCATCCCTTTACCTACTTTATTTTTCTCTGTATCACTTATTACCACTTAAAGTATTCTCTTTTTAAATATTTTACTTTGAATATAGTTGATATATAATGTTCCATCAGTTTCAGGTGTAAAACAAGGATTCAGTTTCTCTATACATTATATGGTATGCTCATTACTAGTGTAGGCACTGTCTGTCACCATCCAACACTATTACAATGTCATTGACTATATTCCCTATGCTGTGCCTTTTATTCCTGGGACTTATTCATTCCATAACCAGAGGCCTGTATCTCCAAGTTCCCTTCACCCATTTTGCCCATCCCTCCACCCTCCACCCCTCTGGCAACAATCAGTTTTTTCTCTGTATATATTTAGAGGTCTGATTAAGCTTTTTGTTTGTTTGTTTGTTTATTCATTTGTTTTACTTAGATTTCACACATGAGCGAAATCATATTGTATTTGTCTTTCTCAGTCTGACTTATTTCACTTGAGCATAATACCCTCTAGATCCATCCATATTATTGCAAATGGCATTATCTCTTTTATGGCTGCATAATAATTTACCCCACATCTTCCTTATCCATTGCTCTATTGATGGACACTTAAGTTGTTTTTATATCTTGGCTTTCATAAATAATGCTTCAATAAATTAGAAGTACATATATTATTTTAGTTAAAATTTCATTTCTTTGGATAAATAAAGTATTGTGTTTTGATTTTTACTTCCCTTCTCTCTTAACTATAATGAAAGCTCCATGAGAATTGTCTCCAGAAATCATGTTTTCCATATTTGTATATCTCCAGATTATATAACATCATAAAGTATATACAAGGTATGCAATAAATAATTGTTGAGTAAATGAATAGATAGGATCTATGATATATTTATGTTTGGATTTTTGTTTCTCAGTAAATAAACAAAAAAAAAAAGGAGTTAGCCACATGAAATTTACTTTTTATTTTGGAACCAGGAGATCTTATTTTAGTGAACTGATTACCACCAGCCTTTATCAGGTATATGTGATAAATCTCCCTGAAAATGACAGGGAAGCTTTGATTATAAATAGCTAAAATGATGAAAAATGCAGATAACCTAATGTTATATTGCCAGTTTTCATTCCTTGATTCAATTATGTTTAAAACAGGATGCTGCATCTGAAAACATCAAAAGAAATAATTACAGTGCACATGCCAATGAACACTGCTGGTAGTCTGCCCAGATCTCCTTACCAGTGGGTGCACTGGTCCCCTAGTTACTGTATATGTGGCTGACAACAGACCAAATGCCTCTCCAGAGAATTGTGCTTAGCCAAACAGAATCTCAGAAGACTTTTGTCCCCCTCAAATGAGCCAATTGGTTATTTGGTTAGAAGGGAGTCTAAAAGTTGCCTCCCACACCCCGCTTCAAGGTGGACCTTTATCTGCCCTGTAATTTGGTCTCCAGAATACCCCTTACAAGATAGGACTTAAAGCTAGTCTCCACTTAAGACCATATTCTTGCTTGTTTTCTTTTTTTCTCTGCAATACCTTGCTTTTCTTGCTCCTTGTCTTCTAAGAGGAGCCCCTAAAAGATCTTTGGAACAAGAATCACATGGAAAAGCCTACTTCTGAGGAACATGACCCAGAACATACAGTCATAACATTTTTGACCAAATTTAAGTCCTTTGTATACCAGTCTAAGGTTTATATGCTCTCTTTTAAGTCCTCCTATGATTGGAATTGATTCAAAACATATGGTGGTGTTAGATCTATAGACTAAATACAGATGGACAATGAGTCAAGCCTGCTGTTCAATCCAGGGCAGTTAGTGTAGCACTGTAGGCCAACAGAAGTGAAACTTGCCCAAGGATGTCCTATATGATGGAGGATAATATCTAGCTTTCTAGTAAACTGGTGCAATGCCTGGACCCATATAAAATTATATTGGTATTTTAATAATCAGTTTATCAGAGAATACCTTAGCTAATTATTTTTCCTTTATACAGTTTGTTTTAATGATCAACCATGTTCTTAGTACTATAAACCACTGGAGCAGTGCCCTAAGACATTTTTTCCCTGTACCCTCTCTATATGCTACGATTTTATGGCCATGTGAATAATTGGGCAAGAATCCAGGTGTGGTAAACTCTTGTACATACTACTGGGCTTGGTTCTAGTGGACTCTCAAGGACAGTTGTTTTGAATCAGTTGAATTTAGATTAGTGTTTTTTGTTTGTTTGTTTTATTTTGTTTTGTTTTCTGCATATTAGAATCCCTCGGGACAATTTCTCAAAAATAAAAATCTCTGGGTCCCCGACTGGAATTTCTGATATAATTTTCCTAGATTGTGCCCTAAGTATTAATTTATTTTTTAATTCTCTCAGATTATTCTAGTTGTACATCACATTGAGAATCACTCCTTAGGATGATTTTCCAGTCAAATCGTATGATGCCAAATCCCTACAAAACACAGAGATTAACCCTTTTTACTTTGTTATTTTAAAAGATTTTATTTATTTATCCATTAGAGAGAAAGAGAGAGAGAGAGAGCAAGCAGGGAGATGGAGAGGGACAAGCAGAGTCCATGCTACTTAGCACAGAGCCGACTCTGGGCTGCATCTGAGATCATGACCTGAGCTGAAACCAAGTGTCAGACACATAACCAACTGAGCCACCTGGGTGTTACAATATTAGCCCCTTTTAGATTAGTAGAATTTTGTCCCTTAAGTCTTATCTGGCAATCTTCTACAATATGTATTTAGGGTGTTCTGTTAAATCCATTGTCCAGAATTTCCTTTTTTTTTCTTTTAAGATTTTATTTTTAGGTAATGTCTACACCCAACATGGGGCTCAAACCTACAACTCTGAGACCAAGAGTCACATGCTCCGCCAGCTGAGCCAGACAGGCACCCCCAGAATTCCCTGTTTTTGTCTATAATAGTAGTTCTCAACCAGGGACTTTTCACTCCCAGCAGCACATTTGACAATGTCTGGAAACATTTGTAATTATCTCAGCTGGCATTTAATAAGTAGAGGCTAGAGATTCTGGTAGCATTCTATAATGCACAAGACAGACTCCACACATGGAGCAAAGAATTATCTATCTCAAAATATCAATAGTGCCAAGATTGAGAAATCCTAGTTTACACAAAACATTTATTTCAGAGGTTTACCTCTAAATTCAAGGTCTTTTTAAAGGTACTATAAACATCAAAGTAATTCAAATAAAAGGCAACCCACCACTGTTAAAACAGATGACGCTAACCTAACAATAATTTAATTAGACATTCGATTCTTTTCATGACTTTTAAACTTCTGTGCAATGACTGATGGTACTATACAGAGTGTGCTTTCATGAGAGACTATGGATTCTGAAGGGCAACCTGAGGGTTTTGAAGGGGCGGGGGGTTGGAGGTTGGGGGAGCCAGGTGGTGGGTATTATGGAGGGCACGCATTGCATGGAGCACTGGGTGTGGTGTAAAACTATGAACTCTGTAATGCTGAAAAGAAATTAAAAAAAAATTAATTAATTAAAAAAAAAAAAGAGTGTGCTTTCAAAAGTCCCTTATTTGACCTAGTGAAAAACAATATTTGGATCCCTCAAACACTCTGGAGTATACTTCTACTCAGGGTCATCTATTTGATTTGATTCAAGATAGAAAGAGTAAAAGCCACTTAAAATGAATCCTAGATAGAAAGTTACCAACATAAGACTCTTCATTGTGCCCTCAAGTAATCTTTAAAGCAGATAATATGTTCAGGTTTCAGCAGGAAATCAATCCCTGCATTATTGTCATAATGGATTTACCCTGCCTGATATTGCCTAACCCAACTAGCCTTCCCCCAAAGAGACCAGGTCTCAAATGTAAAAATATTTTTTGTCTCCTTAGACCCCTTGCTCTACTCACCCAACTCTATATATTTGTAATCTGGCTTTTAATCAACTGACTTCTACCCTACTTCCCCTCCCAACCACGAGCCCAGGAACAGGCACATGGCCCAGACTGGACCAATCTATTGTTCAACACAGACATTGTGAATAAAGACTCATGGAGCAAAACTGGAGGTATCTGAAGACCTCCTCCTGGGGGCCAAGTTCCACATATTCTGAGAAGTTCCAGTCCCTCTTCTCAATTTCCAATTTGTGTGATTAATGGCGCCTTTCCATTAAAACATATTTTTGCATTACTATGACTCAAAATCCTAGTGGATTTTCATTTTTTTACAGGGAAAAAATTGTATGTACTATTTATATACCAGTTACCAGCTGTGTGACCATGGAGAGGTTATTTACTTTCTCTGTATCTCAGTTTTTTTTAATCTATAAAGTGAGATAATAATAATAATAATAATAATAAGAAGAAGAAGAAGAAGAAGAAGAAAAAGAAGTAACTCATAATGCTGCTGTGGGATAGTCCATGTGAAATACTTCACAAATTCTGGACTCAGTAAGAACTAAACAATTATTATTATTATTATCATTATTGTATGAATAATACATGCTGTTCTATGGATTTTGAAATTGACCTTTTAAATACTTAGCTTATCAATTACATCATTTTGGGAATAAATTCTCTTTCAGTTTCTAAGTAGAAAAGCATACTGTCTACAATTAGTAGTAATTTAATTCCCTTCTTCTCTTACATGTTCCTACATTTTTCTTTCCTTAATATATTTTTTGAGAATTTTAAAATTCAGAAGTTTTATGGATTTTCAAAATTATTTTCCTTTTGTTCTTTGTGAAATGGAATTTGAAAGTCTTAAATTTCAAGTTTTCCTTAAATTCTTTAAGCTATAAAATTTTGACTACATTTGACTAAGTGTCTGACTTCAGCTATGATCATGATCTTGGTGTCCTGAGATTGAGCCCCACATCACTCAGTGGAAAGTCTGCTTTTCTCTCCCTCTCTTCCTCTTCCCCTCCCTCCACTCATGCACTCCCTTTCTCTTTCCAATAAATAAATAAAAATATTTTAAAATGTTTTTGATTACATGTGCCTGGGTGACTCAGTCAGTTAAGTGGCTACCTTTGGCTCAGGTCATGATCCCAGGATGCTGGAATTGAGTCCCACCTTGGGCTCCCTGCTCAGCAGGGAGTCTACTTTTCCCTCTCCCCTACTTGCACTGTCACTCTCTCTCTCAAATAAATAAATGAAATCTTAAAAAAAAAAACAAAACTTTTTGGTAACTATTATTTATTAATTATTATTTCTTTCCCATACACTCTGACTGCCCTTCCAGCCTGCCAGCCCCTCTAGAAATTATACTAAATGCATAGCCATTTCTTAGTGTGGCTCTTGGGTCTGTTTTTGGTTGTTTGTTTCATTGTCCATTTCCTCCCTGTTCTAAATTTTCTTAATGTATCTTCAAATCTGAGGGGCATTGTGTAGTGTGCACTTGGATCCTTATTAAGATTTTATTTTGAAAATTGTGGTATCATAATGCATTCTTTATGGTAGGTCTTTGTATTCCATGATTGTTTCATTTTTCCTTGTATATCTTGTTTTCTAATAGTTGGTGGAGAGTCAGAACATTCACTACTACTCAGTGGTAATGAGGTCATATCCCAAAGGGTGTCAGGGGAGGTCATGTGGGGAGCAGTAAAAAGGGACCCCATATCTTTCAGTCTAGTTAATAGTAGCAGTGGCTCAGTGAGAAGCAAGAACTCTCACCTCCTTCCAGTACAGGAGGGAGAAACTTCCTAATACCAATGAGGAACCTGCATTGTATCCCAACCTGGATGTAATGAGGTAGCACTCTCTCCCTGACATTCTCTGCAAGAGTAAAGTAAGAGAAAGTCAAATACAATAAAATATTTAAATAAAATGAAGAGGCTAATTATATGTTTCCAAAGATATCCAGGTTTTAATAGAAAATCACTGATCATACCAAGAACCAAAAAGATCTCAGAGGAAGGTATCAAACAATTATTAATATCACTATAGCCTCTGCAAACCTCAAAAGAGAAATGAGGCAATACAATGAACAATTCTACACATAAGTTGGACAACTTAGATAAAATGGATCAATTCTTTGAAAGTATAAGCAACCAAAATTCACCTAATATGCAATAGATGATTTGAATAGATCTGTAACGAGTATGGAAATTGAATTCATGAACTAAAAACTCCAGAAAAAAAAATCTTTCAGCCCAGATGGTTTCACTGGCAAATACTATCAAATGTTTAAAGAAGAAAGACTGAAAGCTTTCCCCTAAAGCACAGGAATACTACACAGATGTCTACTTGCACTAATCTCATGCAACATAGTTATGGAAGATTTCACAAAGGCAAGAAAAAGAAACAAAAGATGTACGAATTTTAAAAATTGTTTCTATTTAGATATGACATGATTGTATATGTAGGCATTTCTAAGAAACTTAATGAAAAAAAAATCCCTAGAACCAATAACTGTGTTCACCAATGTTGCAGGATACAAGATCAACAAAGAAATCAACTATATTATCTATGTTCTATATATATAGCTATATATTCTATATATCTAATGAACACAATATATATAGATATATATATAATCTATATATATCTGTATATTCTATATATCTAATGAACACAAGAACGCCAAAATTAAATTACAATGCCATTTATAAGTGTCAATCTAACAAATCTAACAAAACACAGGATTTGTATGTTAAAAACTATAAAATATGGACAAGGTAAATGAAAGGTAATCTAAGTAAATGTAGAGATACACTATGTTTTAAGGATTAGAAACTCAGCACAGTAAAGATCTATTCTCCACAATTGATGTATACATTTCGAAAAATTCTTATCAAAATCCATGCAATATTTTTAGAAAACATGAATAAGATTATTCTAAAATGCATGTAGAAAGGGAAATGAACTAGGGATAACTAGAACAATTTTGAAAAACAATAATAAAAGGAGGAATTTATCTAATTTCAAAACTTACTATGTAACTACAGTATTTAAAACTGTAATAATTCTGTAAAAATAGACGCAGATCAGTAGAACAGAATAGACAACTCAGAATTAAGACACAAAAACCTGCCAAATTTATTTTTAATAAAAGTGCAAAATTAATTCAATAGAGGGAAGATAGCCTTTTCAACAAATAGTATTGAGGCACTTGGACTTCTTTAGGCAAAAAAACAAAACCAGAAACAAAAACCAACCACAAAAAATAAACCTTTACCTCATACAAAACTAATTAAAAATGTAACTCATAAAACTTTAAAACTTGTAGAGAGAACATAAGGAAAAATCATTGAGATCTAATTGTAGGCAAAGAATTCTCAGACTTGACACCAAAGCATGATCCATAAAAGGAAAAATTGATAAATTGAACTTCATCACCATTGAAACCTTTAGTTCGACAAAGACCTTGTAAAGAGGACAACAAGACAAGCTACAGAGTGGGAGAAAAATATCTGCAAGCCACATATCCAAAGCAGAACTAGTATCTAGATTACATAAAATACTGTCAACTCAACATTAAAAATAAATAAATAATTCAATGATGTAAAGGACAAAATACATGAAAGGGGACATTTCACTGAAGAAGGTATACAGATGGCAAATAAGCACATGAAAAGATGTTTGGCATCATTAGGCCTTAGAGAAATGCAAATTAAACCACCTTGAGATATAACTACACACCTAACAGAACAGTTAAAATAAACAACAGTGATACCACCAAATGCTGGCAAAGGGTGCAGAGGATGTGTATCACTCATACATTACTTGGGGTGATGTAGAGTGGGAAGTCACTCTAAAAAACAGTTTAGCAGTTTGTTTAAAAATTAAGCATGCAATATCCTATGAGCCAGCAATTATGCTCCTGGGCATTTATCTCAGAAAAAAGAAAACTTATGTTAATGCAACAACCTAGATAGACCCCCCAAATATATATATATATATACGTGTATATATATGTATATATACACGTATATATACATATATATACACGTATATATATATATATATACACACACACACACATATATATATATGTGCCAAAGTGTATCTCACCCTGTAAAATTCCGTTTAACACTTTGAAAATAACAACTTTATAGAGGTGGAGAACAGATTAGTAATTGCCAAGAGTTGAGTCTAGATGGTAGTTGTGGCTATAAATGGGCAACAAGAGGGATCATTGTGGTGATGGAAATGTGTACCCTAACTGCATCAATGCCAGTATCTGGTTGTGATGTTACACTAAAGTTTTGCAAGGTATTACCATCGTAGGTAACTAGGTAAAGCATGCATGATGTAATGTATCTCCGTCTTATTTCCTACAACTGGATGTAAACCTACAGTTGTCTCAAAATAAAAAATTTAACAAAAAATCTGAATTATAAATGATAATGAAAGTGATAATTTTTCTAAAATTAAGGCTCAATGTTAGATAAAATGTATTTATCGTTCAAGTCAGGATTAGTGGGAAAAAAATCCATATATTGTTTAAAAAGTCCTATCCAGTGAGTATTACCAGAAGCAATTTACTTGTAATAATCTAAACTCATATCATATTGCCTACCAATAGATTTTGCTAATTTGGTTACGATAAGAAATTCTTTACTACACATTCTTTCAATAATCGCCATCCATGCAAAGATTATGTATTATTTATACCTAATGAGAGAGGAGAGAATCTCCCATATTTTTAAGTATCCCTCCTCTTTTGATATCCTGTAAATTTAACTACTTGAGTGATAATTAACAAAACTAATGAATTATAACTAATTTTTAGCTGCAACTAATAAAAATCTATAGCATTCCTATGGTTTGCAAAAACACATTGCTAACAACTTAGTGACTAAAAATGCCTGGTGCTCCATGAGTGTAGAAGACTAAAACAAATACTAACCCAGTAATGGAGAGTCGTAGGAAACAGTTGGATTTCTAAGGAAGTATGTCTGAAAAGGAAATGGTGCAAAAACATAGTTAAGATATCAGAAAGGACTAGTGGGGAATACCAAGTAGGCAAAATGCAGAAATAACCTTCTCGCATGTTTCAAAGAAGTAAAATTAAATTCGTTTTTGTTTCAAAGCAGTTTTCACTAAGTGAACAAAAATTACCATTTTGACAGAAAGCATTCACATAAAGGAATATTATAGACATCTGCACATGGCAAAGAAAATGAAAATGCCTTGCTACAACAAGAATTTATTCTTTTGTCATCACATAAATAATCTTTGTCAAAAAAATTTAAACCAAATGTGTATTTAACTACGGCTACTTTATGGATGAAAATGATATAGTTTTTTCTGATAAAGCATATAAACAGAAAACACTAATCAAATTGAACATTAAGTACAGAGAATGGAGTCATATCTTCACACACATTTGTAACAAATACTCTCATTATGACTGTTTAAATCCTTTTCAATGATCAGCATGTCACTTGCAAATCAGACTTAAGTTCCTTCATCATCCCCTCTCTAGAGTCTCTCTTCCAAAATTTTGTCATGGGGTGCTGTTTTAAATCTTTCTCGTGGGACCAACTAAATCAGGAATTTTTTATAATGGTGCATTATTTTCTTATTTTTATATAAGGTTTATTTTCATTTATTTGAGTAATTCAAATATGATGAAACTATTTAAAATTTTTGTCTTTCCAATTTTTTTTCAGATAATTTTTTACCTTTGGTTTTTAAATAAGTCAGCATCTGGCCTTCAAAAAAGCTTTTGCATATATATTTGTAAACTATTGAACTGTAATAACAATGTGTGGTGACAAATGGTAGCTACACTTGTGGTCAGCACCCATAACACAGAGTTGTCGAATAACTATGCTGTACACCTGAAACAAATGTAACGTTGTTTGTCAACTATACTTCCAGAAAAAAAAAACCAACATTTTAAATAACAAGTAAATACCATTATATTATACTGAACCATCTCTAAGCACAAGTACATAAATCTAATTTATGACTTCTATGAAAATGTACTCAAAATAGCTATAAATACATTAAGGGCTTAATGCTTAATCAGAAAAGGATGTTCTTTTCCAAGTTATCCATTCACAAAAATTGACTAAGATACACTTATTTCAACCATAATAATGAAAAGTTCTTCTGTTTTTGTCCATGTTTTAACCAATGAAATATTTTTTATACCCCTAATTCGAACTCTGCCTTGTATTTGAAGAACAGCCATTGTCACATGGCCTTTAAACCTGGTCCTAAAAAAACACCCATTTTCAGTTCCCTTTCAAGTACATTAGATTAGGCTTTCAGGAGGGGAATACAGCATCACTTGTCGGCTGGTTCATACCAACTCTTACCAAATCCTTCACCCAGCTGTACTATGTATGCAGACTCTACTTTAATGGGAGAAATGATATTAACAATAAGGTGAAATGCCATCTATGAAATACAATCATTGTATTCAGTGGCCAGAAGACAAAGCTCCAACGGAAGTCAAAAGCTGGGCTATTATCTGTGCTTCTTAAAATGCTGAACAATAACTAGGTTTTCCTACTAAAAGATAAACCCAGAACTGAAATTCACTCTTTCTATAGAAAGTGTTCGAAGAACAAAGCTTGTACACACAGGGAGAAATTGAGCCTGATTATACCCTCCAAAATAAAAGGGGAAAAAAGATTCCAAATCCTGCACAAAGAAAGCATGTGCTCAGATAAGTATATAACTGCTGGCAGAACAATTCAATCAACCATTCTTGCTAAGATGTACGTGTGACTTCTGAGAAACAGGGTACTTTTCTAACAAAGATTAAGTTGCTTCCACCGTGAGTGGTACCAGCTAGTCACATCCTGATGTGTCATAAAGGACAGTCAGGAAGTAGGTCCAATACAAAAGAAGGAAGAAAAAAAAAAAAAGGAAGCATTGATGATCAAAAAGCTAGTTGTTCTCAGCAGTGATTTTTTTCCTTTAAATCCCCTTTTACAACTAAGCACTAGGATGTCTTCTAACAATGCACTACAAAAACACTGCAGAAAATTGTTTACCTTGAAACAACAAAAAAAAGATCATTCATTTCAAAGCAAAACTGCAGTGCACAGCATTCTGCAACAAGACTCAAATAACCATGTAAGCATTAAGGAAGGATTCCTTTGCACAACAGAGAGAAAAAAAATATTAGACTTCTACTTTTGGCCTACTATGGCTAAGCATGTATTAAAGGCATGAGCAGAAGAAAAATTAAAAAGCAGAGACTAGCAATATTTGACAAGAGCTAAATTCTTTAATCCAGTTCCTATAAGATCCCATTTAGATTTCCACATGAGACATAAACAGCCTTGGAAATGGTTTTCATTTCCATTACATAAACAAATTTCCATTACATAAACAAAATTTATGTACAGCTTGCAAAATTTCCATTGACCAAGTCCACATGTATCAATCCACATTTACCTCTTTTGTCCTGTCTAACCAGCTCTAACACCTATAATTTTATATGTAGTTAAAAAAATACTCATATACAGTTTACACGCCAGTAGACAATAAATTAAAACTGTTTTATTATTTCAGCATACATAAAATATGGCCTGTAAATGTATGTATTTGTACATATGAAGGTGTACATGTATACATGCACTAATGTATCAGAATTTAGTACTCAAATGCAGTATAAAATATGACACATGTATGTACATATATACATATACATACATATACATATATACATATATGTCTATATATGTTTATAGTTTGCATGTTGCTATATATATCTAGTTTGTGTGCACACTTTTTATACATATACATGAGGATGTGTGTATATATGTATATAGATACAGAGAAGATAGACAGAATGTGTTTATTTCTTTATTTGGTAAGATGCCCATCAACCTTCTCTATAAACAATCATCCTGCCAACATAAACATTTAAATTTTCAAGTGGTGACTTGTAGCTATAGATATTTATTCCCTTGCTTCCTGACTGGTTATATATTATAAATAAATATTTGTATTATTTATAGATGACCTCTTCTCAGGAATAGAAATGATGAAACAATATCTTCAACTAGGTTTAGTTAATTTCTGGATCAGTTTCCCTTCTTTCACTCCACTGTGAATAGATAGAGTACACCTCCATGAAAAAAGCTAAACTTTAGCCATATTGTTCTCTACTATCTTGAAAGTTCTAAGATTCTAAATTTATGCCAAAAATTGTTTGAAACTTGAAACTTCTGTAAGTGGAAAAGCAATAAAGTGAATAGAATCTCAAAGGAATTTTTTAGTAATTAAAAAATAAATCACTACTAATAGATAATATAAAAGATATATTCAGATTATTTAAGTACATTTAGTGTATTACAATATTAATTTTGATACAGATAATGAAGACCATTATCAACTGAGTGGACAACGCTAAATTGAAAGGGGAAAAAATCCCTTAAAATGTATACTATATATATATTTTAAAATTACCAAGAATACATAAAGGAACACATTCTGATCACAAATAACATCTAGAATTTGAGGACTGACTTACCTTGGGTCAAGTATTCTAAATACTTGAACTGCATTAACTTATTTAATTTCCACAACAGCTTTGTGAGATGGATGCTATGTTTAAATCTATTTCAAAAGTCTATCTATACCTACATCTCAATATAGATATACCTACCAAATCCAGACATATTTTCCTGGACTACAGATTAATCACCCTTACTAAAGTAATAACATAAACTCATACGCTCTTGTTCCTGAAATTTCAATAAACATACTAGCTAAGGGGTAGATACTATATATAACTGTCCATCTAAGTATGGTAGCTGCGCCTCTGAATTCAGTTTGGACAAATTTAGAGTAAACAATCAAACTAGTTTGGACTACATACGTGTCTATAAAAACATCAATGTAGTCAAAACAATAAACACCCCTCACTTCCAAAACTGTCTCATGTCCCTTAGAGTTTTTGCCTCCCACTGCTTCTTGCCCACCCATGTACAGCCAACTACTTATTTGTTATTTGCTCTCTATCACAATTCCACCAGTCTTTTTAATTTTTGATATTCTCATAGGCAGGTAGTGATATCT
The DNA here is from genome assembly GCA_004024625.1 of Mellivora capensis. Taxonomy (NCBI): domain Eukaryota; kingdom Metazoa; phylum Chordata; class Mammalia; order Carnivora; family Mustelidae; genus Mellivora; species Mellivora capensis. Next base: position 37,469 of record PISX010006783.1, on the reverse strand, counting down.
CATTATGGTTTCACTTTGCATTTCCTAAATAAGGATGTTGAACATCACTTCATACATATACATGCTATATAGGTATCTTCAAAGAGTCCAGTAAAAACTCTTTTCTACTTTTTTTTTTCTCTTCTCTACTTCTAATTGGGTTGTTCATTTTCTTATTTTTGAGTTTTTATATATTATTGCATAGACATATTTTATATATATTCACATATATATACATATACACATATACATATGTATGTGAATTCATATATATATATATGAATTTTATATATATATATATGAATATACACATGCTTAGTCTGCTTGGGCAGCTATAACAAAATACCATAGACTGGATGGCTAAAATGGGAATTTATTTCTCATGATTCTGGAGGTGGGAAGTCCAAGTTCAAGATTCTGGAGAGGTACCATTCCTAGTGAGAATTCTCTTTCTGACTTGCATATGGTCACCTTCTTGCTGAGTCCTCACAAGGCCTTGCTTGCGCAGTGAGAGAGCTTTCTATTCCTCTTCTACAGGGACCAGTAATCCTATCATGTGGGCCCCTCCCCATCATGACCTAATTACTCCAATTTCCTCCGAAAGTCCCTTCCTCCAAATACAATTACGCTGGAGCTTACAGCTTCAACATATGAATTTGGGAGGACACAAACATTTAGTCCATAACAGCTTGTACCCAGAACTTTACATATTCTGGATGCAAGGCTTTTTCAGGTAGATATTTATTCCATGGCTACTAGTATTCTCTTCATTTATCAGAGTCTGAGTAGAAGTTATTAAGGTTGATGAAGTCCGATTTCTACATTTTTTTAATTATCTTTTTTTGTGTCATGTGTAAGAAATCTTTGCCTAGCTAAAAATCTCAGAAGTTTTCTCCTGACCCATTACATGGACTATTGACCTAGTTAGGACTTTCATTTCTCTCAGTACTGAGTTTTCAGTTTTCAGTGCGCAGTCTCAAACAATCATTTCATGGTTTTTTAAAATTATTATCTAGGATAATTTGTTTTATTTCAATGTTCAGTTGTTTGTAGTTACATGAATATAATCTGTTTTTGTACATTGGTCTTGTACACTGCAACCTTCCCAAAGTCACCTCCTAGTTCTAGTAGTATTTTGTAGATTCCATATGCTTTTTCTTATAAATGATCATTTTCAGAATATAAACAGACAAGTTTACATCTTTATTTCCAATCTGAATGACACTTACTTATGTTAACTGCTTTATTACACTGACTAGAAGCTCCAGTACAATTTTGACAACAAATGGAGAGAAAAAACCTACATGCCTTTTTCCTAATCTTAGGAGGAAAACATTAATTAAATTAATGTAAATTAACTTATTAAATTAATGTAAATTAACTTATTAAATTAATTAAAAAATTAATGTTTCCTTATTAAGTTCGATGTCAGCTGTAGGTGTTTTTTGGACTCTGGTTATAAGGTTGAGAAACCTTCCTTCTTAGTTAGCTAAAACTTTTTTTTTAAATCATGAAAAGCATTTCCCTTTATTTTTATTTTATTTTGTTTTACTAAAATGATTTTGCTACACTGTTGAGGTGATTTTATTGCTTTTCTCTTTTGTTAGTATAATACTTACAATATAACATACATTGATTTATTTTCAAATGTAAACCTATCATGCCTGAGTAAACTCCACTTGATCATGATATATTATCAATTTTACATACATTGAATTCTATAGCTAAAATTTTAGCAAGTGTTTTTTGTATTTAAATACATGAGGAATATTGATCTATACATTTTCTTTCTCTCATTTTGGTATGAAATAAATACAGTTTTATCTCTATTTCATTTTGGTATGAAATTAATACAGTTTTCCTGAATTGAGTTACATTGCTTCTTCTTCAATTCTGGGGGGAGGAAAATTTGGCTAAAACTGGTCTTGTGTTCATAAAATTGTTGTGTGAAGCCAATTGAACCAAGACGTTTTTGTTATTTATATTTTTATTAAAGATTTTAAACTGTAAATTCAATGTCTCTTGTAGGTATAGTGCTATTCAGGTTACTAATTTCTTCTTGGGGGTGTTTTGAGAGTTTGAATCTTGCAAGAACTTTGTCCATTTTACAAAAAAATTGTATATGTATTTGAATAAATTTTTAAATAATATTTCTGTATTATATGTTGTAATATTTGTAGAATATATAAAATTATCACTTCTTTCATTCTTAACGCTGATAATTGATACCTTTTCTTGTTTTTCTTGGTCTGGCCAGTTATCAATATTATTGACTTTTTTAAAGAACCAAGTTTTGATTTCATTGAGTTTCTCTACTTTTTGTATATGTTTTGTTTTCAGTTTCGCTGAATTTCACTCTGATCTTCAATTTCATTGTATTAAATATTTTGGTTTTGTCTGATCTTCTTTTTATTGTTTCATAAGTTAGAAGCCTAGGTCAATGAGTCAAGACCTCTCTCTCTCTCTCTCTCTTTTTTTTTTCCTAATAGGTGTTTATTGTTAAAATTTTGCCTCTATGTTCTACTTTACCTGTGTCACATAAATTTTGCTATGTTGTCCTTTCAATTGCATTCTGTTCATAATGCTTTCTAACCTCTTTTTGATTTCTTCTTTGACCTATGAGCTATATAGAATAGTGTTACTGAATTTCCAAACATTTGAGGACTTTCAGAAATCTTGTTGTTGATTTCCTTTTATTTATTTTTTTTTAAGAGAGGGAGGAGTCAAGAGAGGCAGAAGGAGGGGTGGAGAGAATCCTAACCAGGCTCCATTAAGGGGTTGATGTCACAACCCTGAGATCATAACCTAAGCCAAAATCAAGAGTCAGATGCTTAACCAACTGAGTCACCTAGGTGCCTGTGCTGTTGATTTCTAATTAAGTTTTTTTATGGTCAGATAACTTACTTAGTATGTCTTAAATTTTAAAAAATTTATTGAAAATTTTCCCATGCCCCAAATGTGGTCTACCTATACATATTTTCCGGCAATTTAAAGTACATATATTCTGTGTTGTTGAGTAGAGTGCTCTATAATACCCTTCAGGTCACATTGGTTGATAGTATTCAAGTCTATTTTCTCTTGCTTATTATCTTTTTATTTCTTTTATTGTTTATTTAGGGAAAGGTTTTACATCCTTGGCTTTATTTGTAGATTTGTCTATTTCTTCTTGCCATTCTATCAGTTGTTACTTCATATACTTTGAAGTTCTATTATTTGGTGCATAAACATTTAGATGTTTATATGCTTTTATGAAATTAGTTTCTTTAACTCTGGAGTACTCTTTATTCTGATGTGCAATGTCTGATATCAATATAGCTACTCCAGTGTTCACGGTTAGCATTGGGATGGTCCATATGTTTTTTTTCCTTTCCTTTCCTTTTCACCTATTTGTACTTTTACATTTAAACTGAGTTTATTGTAGGATGCATGTAGAGTTGAATCTTTCATTTTTATCCAATCCAACAATCTCTGCCTTTTAACTGAGATGTTTAGAACATTCATATTTATTTATATTTTTCAGAACATTAATATTTAATTGATTATTGATATAATTGATTTTAAATCTACCATTTTTCTATTTGTTTATTTTCCTATAACTATTCTCTGTTTCTCTCTTCTTTTGGATTGTATATTTTCATGATTCAACCTTATTTCTTTTGGTTCATTAGTTATGAATTTCCATGTTATTTGTTCCTGTAGGATTTATTGTATACATCTGCAAGTTAACTGAATGAATGCATGTTAAAGTGGTATCATGTTACTTCACATGCACATAACAACTTTTCATCAAAGGTGGAAAATGGTATTCTACTATTTCTTCTAACATTTTTCTGCTTCTCCTTCTTTCGCCACTGCTCCAGTTATATATTATACAGTAATCTAGGACTAATTACTCTTTCACAAAAGACAAAACCCTTTTTAAAATTCTAACCAAAGCTCCCTGAATTGTAAGAATGTCCACCCACTTCAACTGTGGGGAACAGGTACTATTTCCAGCTCTGCATGAGCTTGGGTTACCATTCCCTTAGTCTTTCCATGTGGTTCTTTCCCAGCCTTGGGCATTTCTTGATGTTTAAAAGTTAATAAGTACTCAACTAAATACTTGAGGGAACATTCCAAATCTCCAGTTTTCTCTCTATTCAGTCTCTCCTTTCCTATATTCTGATGAATGAACTCTTGGCTACCCTGAACTCCCAGTTTAGTCCTTTCAACTCAGAGAGATGATCAGTATCTGCCCATGTCCTGCTCCTGTCCACCTCTTTGACTCTGCTTCATAGCCTGGACATTTTCTCTAAGCATTTAACTGTGGAAATGACATGTATCTCCTTCTTCATGTCCTGTCTCTCAGGAATTCCTGGCCTTCATTGTTTGACATTCAATGGCTTGAGAATGTTGTTATATGTATTTTATTCCTGTTGTTTAATTGTCTCAGAAAAGAAGATAAAGCCAGTTATTGTATTTCCATCTCTGCCAGAAGCACTTTAAATACTTCTCTTTAAGTAATGGGATTACATTGTGCATGTCATTTTGCATCTCTCTTTTTACTGTTATAAAATTTCTTTGAAGCTGAATCATATCTGTTGACTTCTTTTGAGATAATTCTTGAACTATTTCTAACTCCTTTAGAAAACAGCATAAATTTGTGTAAAAGCTAAGCCTTTCAATGTTCATAGCACCTAGGAGTAGAAAAAAACAAAAGAAATTAAAAATAAGTAAATGGAAAAATCTTTTGTTTTAGACTACCAAAACACTTCTGAGAGTAACTGTGATCAATGAATGCACATCTTTGCAATTTCCATATTCCTTTTGCAACCATGGAATCCCTTTTCAGGACAAAAAAAGATTGGCACACCTATAATTAGGACCTAATTGAGTTATGTAGACTAGAGATTGAAGAAATAGTATTGCCTACTATTATATACTTTGGGTTCATCTTAGTAAGCAAAGGACTTTTAAATTCATTACCACTTCTTTCTATGAATTAATAATAATAGTATGTCAGAACTGTAAAGTTTAGGTCGGTCATTAAGCCACCACTTTAAGTGTGGATCATATGAGAGCAGTTATATTTCAGAAGAAATAATATCTATGTTTAAAAATACACTGTGGGGGTGCCTAGGTGCTCAGGCAGTTAAGCATCTCCCTTCTGCTCAGGTTATGATCCCAGAATCCCAGGATCAAACCCCAAACAAAGTCCCTGCTCAACAAGGAGTCTGGTTCTCCCTCTGCCCCTTATCCCACTCATGTTCTCTCTCAGTGTCTCTATCTCGCTCTCAAATAAATAAATAAAATCTTCTAAAAAATGCATTATGCATCTATAGCATATATTAATCATAATCTTAAGAAGTCAGAATAACAGACTTTTATTTTAAAGATTTTATTTATTTATTTGACAAAGAGAGATCACAAGTAGGCAGGAGGCAGGCAGAGAGAGAGAGAGAGGAGGAAGCAGAGTGCAGAGAGTCAGATGCAGGACTCAGTCCCAGGACCCTGAGCTCAGGACTGAATCTGAAGGCAGAGGTTTAACCCACTGAGCCACCTAGGTGCCCAGAATAACAGATTTTATTTGGAAAAAAATATTTATTTAACAAATACCTATTTATTGATTATCTACCTATTTCTTATCTACTTTAGTTTGGGGTACCATAACAAAATAATGTAGACAGGGTGGCTTATAAACAATAGAAATGTATTTCTTCATGTTCTAGAGGGTGGAAGCCCAAGATCAGTGTGGCAGCAAGGTTGAATTCTACTGAGAGCATCCTTCTGGAATTCAAAACTGCTGACTTCTTACAGTATTGTCACATGGTGGAGAGCAGAGGGGAAGAAAGCTCTTTAGTGACTCTTAAGGGCACTAATCCCATTTATTGGGCCTGTACCCTCAAGACTTCATCTAACCTTAATCAACTCCAAAAAGCCCCACTTCTTGATGCCTCAGACCTAATGCTTTGGGGGAGTATGATTTCAACATAAGAATCTTCTAGGGACACAAACATTTAGTTCATAATCCATTCTATTTATCTATCATCTATCTATCATCACCTTTCTTTTTATTCTATTCTATTTTGTTCTATTCTATATTTTCTATCCATTTATGTTTTTGTGTTTGATGTCTGATTCCCAGGACTTAAAGCTAATTCACATTACTTATTACCTGTGTGCCTTTATGGATTTCTCTGTGTTTCTATTTTCTCATTTAGAATACGAGAAAAATAATCATTCCTCTTTATAGAGCAAAGAAAAAAATTGATGGAAGTCCATAACACAATCTTTGACACTTTTTCTCAGTAAATATAAACTATTAATTTCTGTTTCTGCTAAAAGTTTGATCTCAGTCATTTCTCATTATCTGTGATTTTTTTCTCTGTAACATGTTAATCCAGAACTGAAGCCCAGATTTTTTGTTTGTCTGTTTTTAATTCATTCAATCCCACTTAACAAAAGATGATTTCATGTGAACATACTTTATTAAAATCTTTACATACTAGAAAGGCATTAGATTACAGAACTACCTAGCAAACATTTTTAAAAATTGAAATATCATTGGTCAAAATCTGTAACTATTGTACAATGCCTCTGGGAATTCTTCACTGGTAGATATTTCAAAGCAATTGCTCAGGCCCTCCTAGTCTCCTAGAGGACTGTACCCACACACAAATCCTGTTAAATTCTTTGGTATAGCAGTCTTACCCCAGCCAACTCTCCTTGCCTCATATTTTTGAGTAAATAGCTTTATTAGGTGTGTTTCTAAAAAATTCCTGGGATGAATTCTGTAATCAATGTTAGACTGGGTTTTATCTTGTAGAAAAGGAGGAAAAGAGAGGATAGAAAAAAAGGAGGGAAAAATGAGAATACGGAAGAAAAGGAAGTCAGAAACCAGCCCACTTAGGTGTAAACAAGAACATTTTAAAGAAATCTGTTCATTTAATACAATATAAATGCTGTGTCCTCTGGCAAAATGCACAGAGCTCAAAACAATCTTTTTCTCTGATTAAGTAATTTTATCTGAAACTTGCTATAGGAATTGTCATCAATTAAAGTGCCCCAGATGCTGAATTTCTGCCCAATTAGCAATTGTGTGTGAGTTTACAATAGACAGAACCTAATAATGCTGCTTTTTCCTAAACAACTCATTACAAGGTAACTCGGTAAACTGACCTTTAAGGTGCTTTCCAATCCAGAGATTTTAAAAGGCTGTGATTTCTTCATGTATATACAAACCTCACAGAAAGTTTAAGGGATTTTATTAAGTCTTATTCAAATTCATGGAAAAAGCTAAATGCTGAGTTCTGAATGGTTCCCTCAAACGGATTTATATGTTAATCTTACCAGAGATGTAGCCAGTCTGTATTTATTGACTTGATGGCTATTACCTACATAGACTTTTCTGAAATATTCATTACCATATTATCTAAGAAGTTCAAGCTGTAAAGGCCATTTAGGTTCAGAATTTATCTACATGTGGGTGTATTTGTCCCATTAGCTTAGGAAATGATCATCTAAAGGCTTAACATGGCTCTTGGGACACAATGTCTCTCCTTGAATTCACCTCCCAGACATTAAAATACATAGTCACCTGGTTTCCTTGCCTTCATTAGGATTCTACCAACACTGTAGTATTCGGGTACACTCCATCTATTTGTGTCTTTTCCCAGGGCTTCTTTCACTAACTGTTCATACTTTTCTTCCTTTGTTATTTTGTGCCCTGTGGCATAGCTCAGTCAATCAATTATTGCAGTCAGGGCTGATACTGCAGAATTCAAACAAAGGCCCACTAGCAACAAAGAAACAATGGCAAGAGCAAACTGTAGTCTGTGTCACCAGATCAGCTGATCAATCCACAATTGAATTGTTTTTAAATGTATGTCAACTCAAGAACAGGGCTCAGAGATATATTTGAGGCATGAAGGAGAGGGGGAGGTGTGATTCCAAAAGAGTTTTCTTCATAGCAGTGCAGAGCTGACCTTGCATTTAAAGATAGAAGATGGGGGAAAGCTCTATGAAAGTGTGAACAGTATGAATAAGTGCTGTTTATAGGAAGCTGTTTTAATACTCTTGTTAAAGCTGAACAATAGAAAGACACAAAGCTCTGAAAAATGCATGCCGGTCCCTGTGATTGATCCTTTTATCTTTCCAGTCCTGCCCAGATGATAAAAAGCATTTACAGGATAAACAAGCATCGATGCCTTTATTTTCCCCAAATATGAGATATATCTTCCTTACTTAGAAATTTTGCTATTAGAGTATTTGCTATGGTATATTTTGGCCCCCCTCCCCACCAGCACCTCTGTTTAAAAAAAAAAAAAAAAAAGAGAGAATTTAAATTTTTGAAGTGAAAATCTGCAATTCCTGATAGAAACCTTTTTTTTGTTTTGTTTTGTTTTGTTTGTTTTTGCAATTAATGGACTCATTCTTGGCACAAAGGTACCTGGGGTGATGCTAAAAATAAAATAGACTTTGAAGTGAAAAGGGCCTTCTTTCAAACCTAGATGACCTTCTTGAAAAAACCCTGGACAATTGCCAGATGAAAATACGTGCTCAGCTTACATCAATTCCCAACCCTCTCTCCCACCCCACTTTCAACTGTGTTATTTCTAAATTTCTCTAGGACAACATAATTGCCTAATAGCAACACATTGTATCTTAAATAGGAAAATTCACATGTAAAATGGACATTGCAGCAGGGAGTAGGCTAAAGGCTTCTGGCCCATTGGGTCACTTGCTTCTTTCTCTTTTTTTTAAGATTTTTTTTTACTTATGTATTTGTCAGAGGGAGAGGGAGAGCAAGCGAGAGAGCACAGGCAGAGACAAAGGGAGAAGCAGGCTCCCTGCCGAGCAAGGAGCCCGATGAGGGACTCGATACCAGGACGCTGGGATCATGACCCGAGCCGAAGGCAGCCGCTTAACCAACTGAGCCACGCAGGCATCCCGGGATCACTTACTTCTTATCATGACTCTTCTAGATGGTCCCACCCTCTTGCTTCAGGAAATTGCCCTCTGGAGTTCTTAATAACAGGCTGACAGACTGCACGCATTTTGTAAGTGACAAAAGTGAGATGGGGGAACAGGTTTGGTTAAATCCAAGGATTTTCTTGTTTCTCTTCATTGATGGTTCTCAAAGGGTAGGGCAAATTACAATCAAGGACCGGGATTGAAAGAAAAAACTCAGACTGCAAGACCTCAACCCAGAGTTTCTACTCACTGGGTCTAGATGGGGCCTGTGAATCTGCATTTCTGACAGCCCCCCGCCGGACCCCGCCCACCCCCTCACCCCCCCAACCCCCACCCCGCCCCACACCGGGTTGTTGATACTGCTGGTCTGCAGGCCATACTTTGAAAACCACTGCTCTACACTGTGCTGCCTTTCATTGGAGAGATATATTTGCAGTATTTTACATTTTACTACCAATAAGATTTGCTATTCAAGAAGAAATACTTGAGAATTATTTGAAAGATGAAATACTGTATAGTGATGAGTTAAATTATATTAAATTCTTGGTTTTTAGGCATGTAGAAATCACACACTATGGGAATTAAAATAATGAATAAAATATAATCCATGTCCTCCATGTAAAGTTTTGAAGGCGAGGTAAACAAACACACCACCAGGCGAGGTAGGCGCAAGGCAAGATTTACTAAAGGCACTCTCCAGCGAAGTTTCAGGGCTCAGGAGAAGGGGAGCCAGGAAAATCGCGCTGGGAGGAGGTGGGCACCCTTGGTCGAGATTCCGTGACTCGGGAAAGGGGAGTTGGGGAAGTCGCCCTGGAAGGGAGTCAGTGGGGGTCTTTTATCAGGCTAAGGCAGGGCATGGGCTCACAGCCATATATGGTAAGGTATTTGGTGATCAGAAGGTATGGGGTGGGGGCTCCAGATACTCTTGTTTCCTGCATAGGTATTGGGTTACCTATGGAGACGTGACCTGGGCATACATCCTTTTGGCAGGACAGTCAAGGGTTAAGGAAGGGGGGGGAGGGGGCGGGAAGATGGTGGCCCTGGCGGTCATTTCTATTGTTCCTCCTGCATTTCGGGAGCCGAGGACCCAACACTCCAAGAACTCATCAACTAGTTGAGATTATAGCCATAGATAATATTTAAATTTATCATTAACAAAGCAAACACAATCGGGGCACCTGGGTGGCTCAGTGGGTTAAAGCCTCTTTGGCTCAGGTCATGATCCCAGTGTCTTGGGATCAAGCCCCGCATCAGGCTCTCTGCTCAGCAGGGAGCCTGCTTCCCCCTCTGTCTCTGTCTGCCTCTCTGCCTACTTGTGATCTCTCTCTGTCAAATAAATAAATAAAATCTTAAAAAAAAAAAAAAACACACAATGAATGCTTTAGCAGACTTTTAAAAAATGTACTCTGGGAATAGGAAGTAGGAAATTCTATTTTAAAACAAGTCCTTACCTTCAACTTGCTTTACCTTTGAATCACTTCTACCCTCTTTCTCTTGCTTCCAGATAAAACTAAATATATTTTGTTTACTGTGGCTATTTCTTCACTCACGTACATATTAAAAAACAAAATTCAGCCAAGTCAATTTGATAATTTAATAGGCTTTATTCAACAACTCACGAGTTGGGCAGCATCCCATCTAGCCAGCAGAAGGAGCTCCAAGTAACTGTCCAAACTGGAAGGCTTTTATAGGAAGAAGGGGGAAGGAATAAGGGAAGAGTGGATTATCTCACCTTCCTTTGAGGTATAGAGAGGACCTCGGCAGCAGAGTCCTGCACTGGTACTGAACAGAAAATTCCAGACTGACCAGTTAAGACACCATTCCCGGGGAAAGCAGAAACTACAATTAGGTTAGGTACTAACCTTGGTTTGGTGATGTAGGCTTAGCACAAGTGATTCCTTTTAGGGCCTGTTATTTCTTTTTAACACACCTGAATCACAAAACAAGGTTTCCTCATCAAACCCAGCAGTAAAACTTCAGTGGGAGAATTCACCCATAACCTTCTAAATGCCAAATCCAAAGGTCTGACAATAGCCCTTGTGTTTCTGAGGCATGGGCACACTACTGATCATTTTGCAAGCTTCCTTAGCTCAGGTGACCCCATCCTGTCCCTTGCTTCTCCCACTCACTCAGACCCTCCAGCTCACTTTTTCTTGTCTCAACACCTCTTCTGTCTCCATCTACCCTTTACATCTGTGTTCCTTGTGTTTTGCCACAGGCTCTTTTCTCATATCTTACAAGATTTTCTCCATCTCATAAAAGAGTGATTTTTATTAAAATGAGAGTCTGAACCTTATTCCTCCTTCAAAAAGCATCCACTGAATCCCAGTTGCCTAAAGGCAAGTAAGGCTTCTCATCATCTGGTCTGGTTAATTTTCCATGTAGTCTCTTGCTTCTCTTTTACCTGCTCTCTTCTTTGTCCATTTCCATAGATCTATTATTCCACTGCTATTTTAACTTAAGGTACACATGATTGATTGTGATTAACACATTCCATGGTTACACAAGAGGCTTCTCCTTTGCTTTTCTCTATCTTCTACTCCTGTGATACTCTCCTGCCACCTTTGTGCTTTATTCCTCCTTGATTCTTCTCATGCCCAGACATACGCACTATTTAACATGATCTTCCATCGCATCTTACATATGGTTAGTACAGTATAAATTAACACTTGGAGATCATGCACTTTTTTTGTGTCATATTCAGTGAGCATATTTTTTACCCGTTTATCTCTTATCATTCTTAGTTCTAATTTGTTTTGCTTAGTATTAACAACTTGAAACTTATTCATTCTTCTCCATGTAATTTTACTTCATTAATTTTTTCATTAATTTTTCAAAAACCTTTTCTATTTTTCATTCATGCTTGATTGCATTGCTTAGTATTCCTAATGTAGACACATTTTTGCTGAATTACTTCAAGATTGTTACTTTCAAAAGCGGACTTTTTGTGATAAAAATTCTAAAGCATTTTCACTCAGAGAATATTTATTTCACTTTCATGTTTACATAGTAATTTAGCTACATATAATAATCTATTTAAATTTTCCTTGAAAATTTGAAAACAAATTAACCCCTTTGTCTTCATTTTAATCTTATATTTAAGTGAAATATAGGTTTTATAGTTAACATATTATATATAATTATGTTTAATATATTATATTATATAATTTATACATAATAATTATATAATATATTATATACAACTTAAACATTTTATATACTATATTGAATTATAATATATATGCTATATACATATTGCATAGTAAATAAATGCAAGGCTTCATATACTTTATCACCTAATTATCTAGTTTTTTACTTTTCTGACATTCAAATGAATGGTATTAGTTGTATAAGTTAAGTGGCTTGCAATTTTACTACATTTTATATTCTTAAGATCTTTATATGTGTAGATGCATTTCATTTATTTTCATTTCTGTGTAGTATCTATTGTAGGACTACTATAACATGTATTTATTTATTCTGCTATTGATAAGATCTTATTTTGAAGGGTTTTATTTTCTTTCATTTTGTTTTTAGAAATGAAGTGGCTATGAATATTCCTGAGCATGTCTTCTAGTACACATGCTGAAGTTTTCTCCATGGTAAATGCCTAGGAAGGGTTTCTAGAATACAGTATATACACATCTTCAACTTTCTATGATGATGCTAAGTTATTTATCAGGGTGATTCCTCGAATTTTTATTTTCATTAACAGTCTTTGTTGCTATACATCCTCATCAAAAGTTTATATTTCTTGACCTTTTATTTTTTGCCAATCCAATGATGAAATTGTATTTTATTGTAGTTCTTCAATACCAATTTGCCAGTCTTTTTTTTAACATTTTTGTGGAGGACATTCATAGATCCTCTTCTTAGATATTACTTTCAAAACATTTTCACCATTAGTTTATCTTTTTCTCTGCCATACATATGAATTATTTTTATATATCCTATAATAATCTATTATATACATATATATTATATGCATAACAATCTATTTTAGATATATATGTGTGTGGGTGTGAGTATGTACACACAATGCAAATATCTCCTCCAAATTTGTGAAAACTCTTAGTCTTCTAGTGAATAGATGTTCTTAGTTTTGGTTTTTTTTTTAAGATTTATTTATTTATTTATTTGACAGAGATCACAAGCAGGCAGAGAAGCAGGTGTGGGGGGGGGGAAGCAGACCCCCCGCTGAGCAGAGCACCTGATGCGGGGCTCAATCCCAGGACCCTGAGATTATGACCTGAACCAAAGGCAGAGGTTCTTAGTTTTAACGCAAGTGAAATTCTCGAATTTTTAACTTATGTTTTATGCTCCTGTATAAAGGAAGCATAAGGAAGTTTAAGGAAGTCATTTTCCCACCCCAAGATTATACAGTCTCCGTGTTGTCTTCTGAAACCTTTATAGTTATACATTTCACATTTAAATCTTTGGTCCTTTTGGAAAAGTAAAATTGGAATGATATAAGGATTGATAAATCTGTCATATAAACAGTCAGTTTTATCACCACCATTCATTTAATGCTCCATCTTTCTTACGACTAATCTGCTTTGGTCTCTTTATCAGGTATAAACTGTCCATATATGTTCAAATGTATTCCTTAACCTTCTATTTTCTCAGTTGGTCTGTTCTTACTTTGTTCCACTGCAAAATATCTTAGTCATTTTAGCTTTTTAGTAAGTCTGCATATCTGGCAAGGTAAGTCACTTACTTTTGTTTTTTGCGTTTTTTAAGATTTTTATTTATTTATTTGAGAGAGTGAGCAAGGGAGAGATAGAAAACACACAGAAGAGGAGAGGAGGGGCAGAGGGAGAGGGAGAAGCAGACTCCCCACTGAGCAGGGAGATGGAGGTGGGACTTGATCCCAGGACCCTGGGATCATGATCTGAACTGAAGGTAGCCACTTAACCGGTTGAGCCACCCAGGCACCCACTTACATTTGCTTCTTTGTGGAGAGTATCTTGGCTTTATTGTAATATTTATTCTCACATACAATTTTTAGAATTATTAAACTTGATGGCAGATTTTATTAAATATTTTGTAAGATTATATTGGAATTAAAGTAAATATGTAAGTCCATTTGTAAAGGATTCACAATATAATATTAAATCTCTTTCTCTATAAACATGGTACATATTTCCACTTACTAAGTCTTTAAATAATTTCCTTTCTAATAAGCATTGTATGTTTTGTGAAAGCTTTATGTTTTTGGTTATTGTCAGTAATATACATTTTTAAATCACATAAATAAAAACATTTGCAATTAATTATGCATCCAAAATTTGACTGATTTTATAAATTTTAATGATTTCTCTTAAATAACTGTAGGTTTTCTACTTAGGTAATGATATAATCTGTAAACAATGAGGGTTTATGCTTTTCCTTTTCAATTTACATAATTCAGTTTTTTCCCTTGACTTACTATACTGATTACACAGTATTCTTCTTTGTCTTTTATGTGAATATGAAGAGGATTTTAAAAATATTTTCCATTACAGGGACGCCTGGGTGGCTCAGTTGGTTGGACGACTGCCTTCGGCTCATGTCATGATCCCAGAGACCTGGGATCGAGTCCCATATCAGGCTCCCAGCTCCACGGGGAGTCTGCTTCTCCCTCTGACCTTCTCCTCGCTCATGCTCTCTTACTGCTTCTCTCTCAAATAAATAAATAAAATCTTTAAAAAAAATATTTTCCATTACATACAATGGATGTATTAGGTATTTGTGTATGTCCTTTATCAGATTAAGTAAAATTCCTTCTATCCATATTTGCTGATTTTTTTTGAAATCATAACTGGATGTTCGTTTTTACTAAATGATGTTTTCTGCATCTTTTGAGATGGTTAAGAATCCAGAAGAAAAAAAAAAAACACCCACATATAAGGTCCATTGAATTTTGATTTAAAAAATGAAGACAATTCAAAAGAAATAGTTTTTTCAACAAATGATGGTGTAAAAATTGAATATCATATGCTCCTAAAATAAATCTATACCTAGATTACATAGAAAAATTACTCAAAATAAGTCATGTTCCCAAATAAAAAATCTATAGCCATGAAGTTCCAGAGTTATGCGAAGACTTCTCAGGATGAAACAAAAAAACACAGATTATAGAGAAAAAAACATGAATTGTACTTCATTGTGAAAAAGAAGTTCTGCTTTTCAAAAGGAAATGTTAAGACAATTAGTACACAAGCCATAGGTGGGGCAATACTTGCAAATCATGTATTTTAAAATGTGCTAAAAAGGTGCATATGCAGGGTATATAAAGGACACAGAAAAAGCAAGGAAGGTAAAGGAACAATTTAATTTAAAAAGAATGGACAAGAGATCTGACAGAAAATTCACCAAAGATAATCTATGGATGGCAAGTCAGTATATAAAAAGAAGCTCAACATTACCAGTCATTGGGGAAATGTAAATTAATACCACAGTGAGCCAGCACTGCACACCAAATAAAATGGTTAAGATTAAAGAAAGTGATCATACCATGTGTTGGCAAGGATGAAGAGCAAATGGATTGTTAACACATTGCTGCTGGGAGTATCAAATGTATCACCACTTTGGAAAACAGTTTGGGAATTTCTTTTTTCTTTTTTTAATTTTTTTTATTTTTTATAAACATATAAAGTATTTCTATCCCCAAGGGTACATGTCTGTGAATCGCCAGGTTTACACACTTCACAGCACTAACCATAGCACATACCCTCCCCAATGTCCATTACCCCACCCCCCTTTCCCAACCCCCCTCCCTCCAGCAACCCTCAGTTTGTTTTGTGAGATTAAGACAGTTCAGGAATTTCTTAAGACGTTCAGTATGCACCTATCCGACCTAACCATCCAACTACTAGTCATTTATCTAAGAGAAATGAAAATATACATTCACACTAAAACTTATACGTAAAAGTTCATAGCAAATTTGTTTATAGTAAAAAAAAAAATGGAAACAACCAAGATATCCATCAAAAGATGAATAGATGAACAAATTATGGTATATCCATATAAGGAAATATTATTCAGCAATAAAATAGAATGAACTTATTGATCCATGTAGCAATGTGGGTGGGTCTATAAATAATTGTGTGATAGAGATAAAAAAGATATGTACAATATTATTCCATTTATATAAAATCCTAGAAAATGCAAACATCAATACTGATAGAAAATAGATCTATAGTTGGTTAGGAGTAAAAGAAAAGAGACATAGGAAGGGTGGGTGACATGAAGAAACTTTTGAGGGTAATGTATATGTTTACTATCTTGACCGTGATGACTCACAGCTATATACATATTTACAGACTTATCACATTATGCATGGTATTATATGTACTTTATTGTATGTCATTTATACTTCATTATAGCTATAAGAAAAAACCACTCATTGGTAAAATATTGAATGTTTTACCCTGAAACTGAGGTTATAGCAGGATGACTAGTCTCATGACTTCTATTCAATTTTGCACTGCTGGTTTTAGCCAATGACAATAAGGGAAGAAAAGGAATTAAATGTTCTTGATGCAACTTGGTGAAAAAAGCAATCTTTTTATTACATGGTGCTGGCTCTACTAGACAGTAATATGGGGAAAAAATACACCTTGACCATTATTCACATTGCACACAAACATGAATTTGAGGTTGATTAATTAATCTAATTAGTTAGATTAAGTAATCAATTGGGTTAATTGATTTGAGGTAGTCCTAAAATTAAAAAGCTAAAGTACAGAACACCTAGAAGAAAACATAGTAGAATAGCTTTGTGA
This sequence comes from Mellivora capensis, assembly GCA_004024625.1. Taxonomy (NCBI): domain Eukaryota; kingdom Metazoa; phylum Chordata; class Mammalia; order Carnivora; family Mustelidae; genus Mellivora; species Mellivora capensis. Next base: position 20,772 of record PISX010006783.1, on the reverse strand, counting down.
TCTCATTTTAGGCAAAATTTGTTAATGAAAATGAACTAAAAGTACTAACCAAAAATGTAAAAAATTTGTAAAGTGTTCTTTTTAACATTAAAAATTTCTGCTTCTCAAAAGAAATTTTATTTATTTATTTTAAAGATTTTATTTATTTATTTGACAACGAGAGAGACAATGAGAGAGGGAGCACAAGCAGGGGGAGTGGGAGAGGGAGAAACAGGCTCCTTGCTGAAGAGGGAGCCTGATGCAGGGCTGGATCCCAGGACCGTGGGATCATGACCTAAGTCAAAGGCAGACTCATAACGACTGAGCCACTGAGGAGTTCCCTCAAAAGAAATTTTAAAAGCAAGACACAGAGTAGGAGAAAATATTCACAATGACCTCTCATTCTGAATATATAATGATTCCCATAAACCAGTAATAAAAAGATAGCCTATTTTTTTTAAAGTGAGTAGAGGCCTTAGGCATTTCACAAAAGATATCATATAAATAAATGATCAACAAGCACATGAAAAGATGTTCAATGTCATTGGTCTTCACTGAATTGCAAAGTAAAACCACAGCACCCCTTGCACACACATTAAAATGGCTAAAATTTAAAGGACTCCATAATATCTAATGCTAGAGGGGATGTGGGGTATCTAAAAACCGCCTATATTTTTGATGAGGGTGTAAAATGTTACAGCCAGGTTCGGAAATCTGTTGGCAGTATCTAATAAATTGCACCAACTATGAGATCCAGCTGTTCTACTCTGTGCCACTTTGGTTCAAGCAGAGGAAAGAAACCATGAGCAACTTGAACAAGGAAAGTTTAACAGAAATTTATTAAATATAGCAAGGAATTAGAGACTAGACCAGTAAAGGCAACTCCAAAGAACACAAGAATAGCACGTACAAGAAATAGCCCCTACTTCTAAGGCTTAGATAAAACACCCAAAAAAGTAACACCTACTTCTCAGGAGAAGACACAGTGGGGTGCTCACTGGATGGCAGAGTAGTGTGACCATTACATGTCAGTGGAATGTGGTGGAAACAGACTCCTCATGAGTCCTGAGAAAAAAGCATAACAGCATATCATTAACTTTAAACAATATGCTGTACAGCAGACCTCTATAATTTATGCATCTTATATAACTATTTTATACCCATTGAACAACTTCCTATTTTTTCCTCTCCCCATCCCCTGGCAACCACCATTCTATTTTCTGCTTTTATAAGTTTGCCTATATAAGTAGAATCATGCCGTATTTGTTCTTCGGTACCTGACTTCTTTCACTTAATATCATGGTTTTGTTTATTACCTTGACTGGGGTCATGGGATTACAGGCATATGCATATGTCCAAACTCATCAAATTGTACACATTAAGTATGTGCAGGATATTTTGTGTATGAATTATGCCTCAATAAAGTTGTTTAAGAAAAAAATTTCTGGGGAAGCTTGTTCATGGAGATGTACATCACTAGAGACATTCTCTTACAAAACTTATTGTGGGTTGGGGGGGGTGAACTGCCAGGGTAAACTGTTGGCTTGAGCACAGCTGCTTGCCACCCAGCAGCAGTCAGGTGCTGGGGAAGCTCCATGCACTGTTTACAAGGCATAGGTTGGAGAACTTAGTCTACACTGCAGAAACTTGCAGAGAAGCTAACTGGAACCCAAAGGCAAACCTTCCTCCTGCCATGTTTCTCTAGTGCCCTCTGTTGACAGAATTTAACCTGGTGAAATTGACAAAGAAAGATTTAATTGGCCCAGATCCATTTTCACAGAGAAGGCCAGATTTTCCAACGTGGAACTGAGAGGCAATAGAAATAGAGAAGGGGCTGGTCCACCTTCCCAGGTGTTTAATTTCCAAAGTAATAATTTCCAAAGGAATTTAAAATATGTTTATCACAAACACTTCACAAGGATGTTCATTACTACTTTGTAATAACAAAAAAAAGAGAAACAGCAAAAAATAACAAAATAAAAATAATAACAAAAATATAAGTATATGTATTTTACATATATATAAAATAACAAAAACAAAAAAAGTTATTAAAAATAATAACAAAAGAAGAGAAAACATGGAAACAGCACAACATAAATGACTTTAACACAAGATTAGTTCTATGCATTCTGGTATATTTATACAAAGGCACACATTGCAGCAATAACAAAGATGATTTCATATGATATAGGCGAATCTGAAAAATACATTGATCAAAATGTACATAGTGTATGATTCCACTTTCATGAAATTATAGAACAACGAAATTAATTTTGGGAGAAAGAAATAAGGATAGTGGCTGAGTCCAGGCAGGGAACATGGATGAAGATTAACTGGAAAGGTGCAGAGGGAACTTTTTAGTGTTAAAGTAGAGTTCAATATTCTGATTAGATGTTGCTTAAATTACTGCACATTCATCAAAACCCATTAGACTATACTCTTAACATGCATGCATTTCACTAGATATAATTTTGCAACAATTAAAAAAATTATACATCTAAGGTGACCTGACAAGTTTAGATCAAATTAGCAAAATAAGGTTGTAATTTAAGAAAATGCAAAAATTCTATTTTTTTTCCATATTAAAATATTCTGACAGAGCATTAGTAACATTTAGTCTTAGTTTATGGTCACATCATTTTCTAAGTCACAAAATACAAGACAAATAAAATTTTTTAAGATGTTCAAAAAAATTATAGGGTGGTATATACTCATACAGTTATATAGCCTGTCTTAATTACTAATTTCCAGGGGCTTTTATATCCCTAGAAACAAAGAAAACGGGGCACATATGTAAACGATTTTTATCTCTGTTGAAAGATTTATGTTTTGGCCTTCAAACAATAGACAGTAAAAAGACCTGCTGATAAATACAAACTTCTCTAAAATAGGAAGCCAAGCAGAACATGGGCCTTCTTATCACACTTTTTGGTTATGTGAAGCACATAAAAAGGAATCAGAAAAAACTATCCAGGTATTGTGACCTGTATAACCTGTTGCCAAAGGGAGTAAAAATGAGTTTAATCTAGTTGAAGGTATAGTCAATGAGGAGTTTTAAAAGCTGCTGTTAGCTTTGAATGATTATATAGGGTTGATCTATTAGACATAGCGTCATCATAATTTTTACAATATAATGATGTGGTCATTAGAATTACAAAACTCTCCAGCATAAATTTTTGGAAGAAACTTTGATACATTATGTGCTCAATTCCATTTGCTGATGTGCAAATTGCCAAGGCAAACTTCCTGTGGAGCAAAACATGAATGAAGGTGAGTTATCAGATACAAAGTAATGTAACCACGGCAGTCAAAACAAGGAATGATCTGATTTTGTGTCAAAATAAAAGAAAGGTGGAGTAGCAAGTGTTAATATTTTCATATTTCCTATTTTCATAGAAATGCCTGACTATGATCAGGATTTCTGTAGCAACAAGCAAGAGTGTTATCAGAGTTGTGATATAGATAAATGGCTTCTCATATATCTTCTTTCTTGTAATCACAGAAGGATATGTATCAGAAATGTTGTTATAGCTATATTTAAAGAACAAAGCGACAACCGTGTCCCAGCAGCAGACTTTTGTTCTTGTTAGAATAGGTGCTAACTACAAGAGGGCTTGTGTCTGTAAGGAACAACACAAGTGATTCTATTATTACATGTACCGATTGATTATTTCTCTTGCTTTCTATACCACTGTCAATCAGGACTTAACAAAAAAACTGACACTTTCTATATTGAACCTAATACTGGAATGTGGAGTAAGTATATTAGAAAGTAGATTTTGCACAAAGAGTAAGTGAAGTCCGTATTTTTTTTCATTTCCAATAGATATTTTCAGTACATGAGTGCCTGAGTAAAAAGTTACATATATTTTATAAGTGAGGGCATGTCCCTATAAGCTATATATTACTATAAGGGTAAATAAGAAACTTGTGTGGATTTTTTATTTTTATTAATAATAAAATATAAAATATGTATTTTTATTCTTAATAAAAAGTATTTGCTCTTCAAAGTAAACTTACATTTTCAAAGAACATTTAACATGTAATGTATCATAATACTCTATTAAAAACTTTCCATAGAAAAATGCATATGTAATATTATATAGTTATATTATTTTTTAGTCTTCTCATCTTACTGCATTAGAGAAACCCAAAAGTTGTCTAAAATTCTGAATTTTCAAGTAATGTCATGAGGGAAAATAGGGTAATTTCAAATAGTATCAAAATGTTTTATTATGCTAATAAAGAAATTGAATGCTTCAGAATTTATATTAATCATTTTGAGTAAACACAATTTCATATCCCATTTATTTTTTTCACTTATTATTGATTCTAATATCATTTTCTTGGTATAACTTAGAAAGGAGGTATAAAATTAAATGGAAATTATTATAAGCAAGATGCTTATAAAGTTACATAGATAAAAATCTCAAAAATCATGACCAATATTTGATATTGAAACTTATTCTACTTTATGGCATGGAGACTAGGTTGACAAGACTTTAGTGATCAACCAAAGACAGCACAATAAAATGGAAAGTTGAATTACCTTTCTTGGCTGAAAATATTCTTATCATTAATATATCCAATATAGTAATTATAATCTATATTTACTTTCTGCCCTTAAGAATTATTACTTTATGGGTCACCTGGGTGGCTCAGTGGGTTAAGCCTCTGCCTTTGGCTCAGGTCATGATCTCAGAGTCCTGGGATCGAGTCCCGCATCAGGCTCTCTGCTACATGGGGAGCCTACTTCCTCCTCTCTCTCTCTCTCTCTCTCTGTCTCTCTGCCTGCCTCTCTGCCTACTTGTGATCTCGGTCAAATAAATAAAATATTAAAAAAAAGAATTATTACTTTATGAAAATGTATAATCTAAAGTTCTTTCTCTATATGTTGACTACTGTATTAAACAGTGAAATGTAGGAGCACCTGGGTGACTCAGTCAGTTTTAGTTCAGGTCATGAGCTCAGAGTCATGAGATGGAACCTAGCATCAGGCTCTATGCTCAACACTGAGTCTCCTTGAGATATTCTCCCTCTCCCTCTGCCCCTCCCACCAACCCCCTTGTGCACACGCACATACACTCTGTCTTTCAAATAAATAAATTAATTAATAAAACTGTTAGAAATTTAAAAAATTGAAATGTAGGTTAATTATGAATTATTCTTAAGTGATCTATACATTCTTTTCTAAAAGTTCTTACAAACAATCATTTCAGAATTAATACCCTTCTCAAATTTGCCAGACTTTTATGTAGTCTACTTTCCCCTGCTTCCAGAATCTTTGCTCCTTCCTGTAGGATTAGTTAACAGTTTCGTCAGGAGAGAAGACTTTCCTCTGCCATTCAAGTTCCTTCTAGCTGAACTTAGAATCAAATTGGCATAAGACAGATTAACAGGAGAAAATCAAATTTAAGAGGTTTTCATATGGAGAATCCACAAATTCATGAGATTCCAAAGACAATGAGGCAACATGAAGTTTATATGAGCTAAGGAAAGAGGTTGGGTCAGAGGATACAAAGGGAAGGAAGACCATTACCAAGAAGGGGAAAGGAGATGTTTTCAAAAACAATGATTGCCCTATCATGCAGGTAAGTTTCTTACATAAACAGAAGTCTGTTAATAGTTCTCTTCCTGGTACAGGCTCTCTTTCCAATGTAAATTTAGGTGATTGAGAACCAAGAAGAGAGATTTTTCTGAACCTGCTGGGTTTTGATTCTTTTAACTCAAATAATGTTCATGCGAAAATGACCCATCTTGAGCAGTCTTCCCTTGGCCCATGCAGTTTTCATATTGTCAGATTTTAAAGGTTAATTTATTTTTATCATCTCTTCCTTCTTCCAAATATTCCTAGGATTAAGAATGTGATTTTTCAGGTATCTGGGTGGCTTAGTCAGTTAAGCATCTGCCTTTGGGCCCAGGTCATTGATCCCAGAATTCTGGGATCAAGTCCTGCATGGGGCTCCCTACTAAGTGGGGAATCTGCTTCTCCTTCTGCCTCTATGCTTGGCTTCTGCTCATGCTTTCTCTCTCTTAAAAAAAATAAATAAAATCTTTAAAAAAAAAAAAGAATGTGATTTTTCAATTACATCTTCAAATTCTATTCTTTTAGTATATTTTGATCCATTGTATCTGAGTCTGAACACTTGAAATTATTTAAACTGTTAAAGGTTTTCTTAGAAATTGAATTTTCTCTTAAAGATACTTATTCATCCTTTGAAGGATTATTATCCTTGTGAAAAGAGATGAAACAAAATGAGTTCAGTATTTCTACTTTCTTTCTGTGATGTCTTTTCTTAACCTACATACCATATCCACACCTAAATTAATGATTTAATTCTATTAATTTCCTTTTAAGAGCTGCCAAAGCTTTGTTCCACAAATTTTGGTAGATTGTTTCTTTATTTTCACTCAATGAAAAATATATTCTAATTTTCTGAGTCACTTACTTTTTGATCTATGAGATATTAAAAGTATGTTTTTGATTTCCAAATATTTTAGAGATTATTTTTTCAGATACTTGTCTACTGATTTCTAGCATAATTCTGTCACAGTCAGAGAAAAATATTTGTATTTTCCTACTTCTTAACATGCCCAGTGATCTTTGATAAGATGCCAGATTGTGACACTGTGATATAATAAGAAATAATATTCATTCCCAGTTCCAGGCATAGAGATCCTAAAATCCTTAGGATTTCCTGAGTAATGGAGGTGAGAGGAGCATCTTTTGTTATTCATAATAAGCCTCTTTCAACCACACCTAAGTTTATGTTAATAAAGTAATGAGGTGACTTTTGGAAAGCCCCTAATGTTGGGGGTGCTGACAGTCTGAGGAATCAAGGATGTGGTTAGAGGATTAGCGCCCCCAACAACTGTTTTTCCAGAGAAGAGAGAAAGGCTCCAGTTTGAGTTCATCACTAATGGCCAATGATTTAATTAATCATGTCTACATAATGCAACCTCCATAAAAACCCTCATGGAAGGGATTCAGACAGGTTCTGGAGTTCAGTGAACACATCAAGCTGCTAGGAGGATATGTACCCAGAGAAGCCATGTAAGCTCTATGCCCCACCCCAACTGGTCTTATGCATCTCTTCCATCTGGTTGTTCCTGGGTTGTATTCTTTACAGTAATCCAGTAACTGTAAGTGAAGTGTTTCCCTGAGTCCTCTGAATCGTCCTAGCAAATTTTTGAACTTGAGGAAGGGGGTTGGTAGTGAGAACCTCCAATTTATAGTTGGTTTGTTAAAAGTGCAGATGACAACCTGGGACTTGCAACTAACATCTGAAATTCAGGGGAAGTCTTATGGGACTAAGATGTTGACCCTGCAGAGTCTGTTAACATACAGAGACTAAGATGTGAACTCATTCTAGGCAGTTAGGTCAGAATTGAGTTAAATCGTAGGACACTCTATCAGAGCCCACCAAGATCTGGAGAATTGCTTGGTTTGGAAAAAGTCACACATCTGGTGTCAAAAATGTGAGTAGTACAAAGGGGGGAAAAATGTGTTTTCCTTTACAGATATTGTTAATTTTACTTTCTTGAGTCCTGATTTCTTTCACTCCTATAAATATTCTAGAGCCTTTTTCCTGGGATGGAGTTACTTGGAAGTAGCTTGATCCTTTCTGATTTTGCTTTTAAGATTCATTAATTAGGAGCAGAACAACATTTAGGCTAGGGCTAATTATGTCCCAATGTCAAAGTAAGATCATTCTGTGTATACTGTGTCCAATGCCCAGTGAATTATATGGTTTTCTCCTGTGGGGGATGAGCTTTTTATAAGCATCAGATACCATTCTTTCTAATGCTTTTAGAGGATTTTCCCCCAGTCTCTCACAGTTTCTTCACAAGTATGCACTGATTAATACTCTACTGAAAACTCAAGGTAGATTTTCTCTCTCTCTACATCTCCCTTGACAACTTTCTCCTCTCCAGCACTCTCTCCTGCAAACGCTAGCCTTGTTGGCTAGTTGGACTTTCAGCTCCAACTTCTCAACTTTGGGAGTCCACTCTATGCTTGGGTTTCCTTTCTTGAACCCTTCCTACTGAAGGCAGTAAGTTGTGGTGATCACAGGGCTCAGCTCCCTTTCAGGAAACACTTTTGTGTTGTGTTCACATATTGTTTAGTGTTTTAAAAACTATTGTTCCATATATTTTGTCTTATTTTCCTTAGTTGCTTAGGGAAAAATTTCTTGTTTCTGTATCTTAGTCTAAGGCAAAAATCACAACCCACTTTTTACATTTAATATATATTGATCTTAAATGATACTCCTCTTCTCACAAGGTTTCATCTCTACAGTATATTTGAATGTTTAAATTCTTATGATGATATGTTATTTCCTTTAAATAAAAATGTCAAAGTAGATGCAAAATATGAAATATCACCTATTTCACCAGATCTCACTTTACTACTTGTTGGAAAGCAGCCTTTTGTTTTCCTAGTTTCAACATAGGTTCTAAGCCAATTGTTTTCCCGTACCAGTTTGCATGAAATATTTAGGAAACTCTTGAATTATATAATACAATGCCTAATTCAAGTTGGCTGATACATATATATATATACACACACATACATAAATATCTTTGCTGAAGGCATTGATTCACCTTTACTATAAGTGGATATACTCACTTGTTAGGATCTGATGGTCTGTGTGAAATACTGTCTATAGCTCTAACTCCTGTATATGTTATTCATATGTTTCATTCAACATGCATAATGTTTGGGGGAAATTTTCCACACTCAGCGGGGAGTCTGCTTAGGATTCTCTCTCTCCCTCTGCCCCTCCCCACACCCATGCTTTCTCTCTAAAATAAACAAATATTTTAAAAATATATTTTTTGAAAAGGACATTTGCTTATACAGACTCTCTAAGCCTATCTGTGTTTTGTCGTTTCATTTAGAAAAAGGATCTCCTGAGGATAATACTATTAGGCAAAAATGGACTTCTTGAATTCCCCAGAAAAAAAAAGATAAGTGTGAAATACAAAATAAAAATGTATAGAAGTGTCCCTACACACGGTTTTCAAACTGATTCAGAAGCCCAAACTCATGTTTTATTTTTATAACCAGTCACCAGTAACTAGCCATTTAAAAATGGTGACATTTACCACTGGATGTGCAGCTCATATGTCAACTCATATTTTTATTTCTGAGTTGTCAGTTACAGTTTTAATCTTTTCTGAAGGAATTAAAATATCAAGATTTTCATTTTCAATAATATGGCAGACTAAACATTATGTTTTTCTTTCAGAAAACAATTTAAAATGGTGACAAAAAATTCCTCTTGCATTGGACATATACTTCTGGCCCAGAATAATAAATGAGATTTCCACATAATTTTCATGTGGATACCTCACACAGAAGTCATAAAAATTATGAAAACCCTCCAATAATACCCCAGAGAGTTGTGTAGTTTACTTATTCTCTAGGTACCTATGCTCTATAGATTTTGGATCTAGTTAATCTTTTACCCAGAGATGTCCTGCTAAAGGCATTCAACAGATCAAGTCTCTTCCTCTGAGAATATATCATTGGAAATTTACTTAAAGGTCTGACAAGGAGGTTGGGTAAGTCCTCTTCTTTCTTTCCTTTCCCTAGAGGTATCTCCTCCCCCCTCATAAAGAGAATGCATATATCACAGCCCAGCTGTTTAACTTTGTACAAGGCATATACTGTAGAGGAACATGCATCAGATATACTTTTATCTTCAAAGTCTGTATAGCACAGATTTTAAAATGCTTTTGTATTCATAATTTTAACCAATAAATGGACCTTTTCCATACGGCTGTATAATTAAATCTCAGAAAAGGATGATACTGTCAGTCAGATAAATGTGATGTCTTCATGCTTCTCCATGGCTCTGAATTAGCCTTATGGACATTGTGTCCTCACTGATCCACATGTGTACAGAAAGTTTTCCTAAATTCTCAAAACATTAAAAAAAATTAAAGTATTCAAATTCCAGCTATTTGTGTATAAGATAAGATCAACACACCATGAATACTTTTTTCTATACAACTCAGTAATAGAAATTACTCTTTCATGGTGCCTGGGTGGCTCAGTGGGTTAAAGCCTCTGCCTTTGCCTTGGGTTATGATCCCAGGGTCCTGAGATTGAGCCCCACATTGGGCTTTCTGCTCTGCGGGGAGCCTGCTTTCTCCTCTCTCTCTCTGCCTGCCTCTTAGCCTACTTGTGATCTCTGTCTGTCAAATAAATAAATAAAATCTTAAAAAAAAAAAAAGAAATTACTCTTCCAATCTGGGATCTTAGTTGAGTTCTTTTTTTTTTTTTTTTCCTTCCAAAGTGGTATATTTCCTCATATCTGATTTTCATCACATTTATGACTGCTAAATATTATTCAGGTAATTTTTTATATTATTTGAAGTATATTTTTCATAACAAAAATACACAAACATTAGTTAAGAAATTATTAGGAACAATGTATAAGAGGGATGTGGAGATACATTCTAAGAGTGGAAATATAATCAAAATCAAAATGAACAAAAGAAACCAAGTTTTGTGGGGATACAGGGGATATAATTATAGTCTAGAGATTAAGGAAGGCTTTGAAGAACAAGAAGAAATGTAAGGGAAACTTTAAAGGATAAGTTGGATTTTAACAGGAAGAGAAGAACAAAACTCCAGGCAGATTTAAAAACACTCTGAATGTACAAAACATGTAATACATAGTATTATTTGGGAATCATAAGTAGTATGGTGGGATTATGGTGGGAAATAAGGTTGTAAAGGGGCCATTATTCATGGTAGGGTATAATGAATGCCAGTCTAAAGAGTCTGGGTTTTATTTTGTAGATTAAACAGATTTGCCGAAGTATTCTGAATAAGATGAGCCTTCAACAATTAAGTCTTAGATTATTGTATAAGAAAAGGAAATAAATCAAAATAACATTTTTGAATGCCAATCAATGTCTTCGGCACTTCCATTTATTCGGCACTAACATTTATTCAGTTATCCCTGGCTCTAGTCCATGTTAAAACTATATTATGTAATTTACATGTGAGGAAAAAAGCATTCGTAAAAGGTTTATCATTTACTCCAAGTTATACAAGTAGTAAGAGGATAGAATTGAAGTTTACAGATGAAGGGAAACTATAGAGCCATGAAAACTGTAAGGAGGTTCTAACAGCAATTCAGATGAGAGATGAGGAGAGTTATAACCAGGGTAATTGCCTTGGGGAATTTAAGGAAGTGAAAGATTATGTTCCAGGAGTTTCATTAATGATACCTAGGGGACTAGGAAGTCAAAAGGTAGTAAAATGTTTCTTAAGTCTCTATTGTCCCAAGTAATGAAGTAGAAATTCTAGTTTATTCTGAGAAACAAGCGCTGTCAAACTCTTTTGCTATTGACCAAGTTATTTAACCTTTTTGAACATATCTGGAGTAGTTACTGTGAGAATAGGAAAACATGAACAGTTAGAAGCACTGTGTCTGCCTAGTAGGTGAGATTCAATAAGGTAAATTGTTACTTCTATGACATAACCTGCTCCGTTGTTCATCCCTTCTCCATTATCCAGCCTAGATAAAGAGAGGCATTAGAGTACAGAACCACAAATCTGGTTGGCCACCCTTACATCCAAAAGTTATGGATGGTACATTGTGTAATTTTCTAGAGCTTACTTCATAATTTGTGAAATAAATATATTTATTGTGTAGGAGAGGGCTTAAATTGAACTGCCTTGTTTTCCCTTTAGATTTTAAGCTATAGAAAAATTGTACAAAAGGAACTGATGACCAAGTGAGAGTCATGGGACACATTAGTGATAGGAAGGGAGGTAACCATATTTCTCAAGGTAGAGGTGGGACTGATGAAGCTGGATCTGAAAATTTGACTTAGATCTGAAGCTAAAATTGCAGTCTCTTACTTCCCATCTAAATCTACACTTGTGACTCCCCCATGTGGAAAGTTGGGCACACGGGAGAGATCTGATTTACCAAGTTCACTATATCACGTATTGGCTTTCTAGAAATTACAGAGAGAAGGAGACAAATTGTGGGTTTCCCTCATCATCTATAGAGGCCCTACCCATGTAATCTGGCCACATGAAGGAAGCACCATTCTGCTTGAGCACAGACAGGTTAAGTGAGAAATATAGCACATATCTACAAGTGATATTTCACTGTGATGCATGAACTGATGTATCTGTTAGAACTCTGGATCTCTTACCACTATGGATAACATCAACTACCTTATCATAAGGGGCTTCAGTACTCATGCAAACAAAAAGGCAAGGCATCACATGGACTTCAGGGTTGGTATAAGTCCATAGGTCTAGGATGTCACTGAGAATGTAGTTTATTTCCCTACTTTCACTCAGCTTTTTTGAGTTCAGTTACACCTCACAACTATCTTCTTTTGTGTGGAACATAACCATCAACCATTGCTGGAGCTACTTGATCCCCCATCCATATGCAGAAAAGTAAGAGAAGTAAGAGAGGCAACAGAGAGAGATCAAGAGACAGTGTAGAAATCATGATACAGCACACCTCTCACACAATTGTTTCACTCAAAGTTTCATTCTCATCACTAAAGGAATCACTATGGTTAGGAGGAAGTCATTATTTTTATCTTGTTACTATGTCCAACCTTGGACCAAAACCTGTGAAAAGGAGTGTGGAACTACTCTGATTGGTTAAGCTAGAAATGATCATCCTTAAAACTGAGTGATCTCACTCAGTTAGACATCAGAACTGGAATATTCTGGGTCTTTTTGATAGGAGGAGTGGAATTGGGTGCAAGGGGATATCAACTACAATGTATAGCAGTTAATAAACCCCTGCAGGTGATGGGTGATTTCTAATATTAGGGGAACTAAGAGATCCAAAATGTCCCCTCAAAAATTTCCCTTTGAAGTAAGGAGAATGGGAACTTCTGAAACATGATAAGGGACCATGAAGTTTCCCTTCCTCTCAGTAATTATTATATTTTGTCATAAGATGTTAATAGATATGAAGTCCTATGTTTTTATGTAGGAACAAATAAATTGTTTTATAGCAGTTATAAATGATGGATGATGGTATGCATGTTTTATCTTTAGGTTTAAGGCTAGAAAGGATAAAAATTAAAATTGAAGAAATATACAGCAACATTACCACACTGGCCAAGGATCATAGTAATATTTTTCATTATTCAAAGTAATGTAAGTTTGTTAATCTTTGAAGTAATTCTACATGTCCTCATTAAATTTTCATTGCAATTCTATGTAACATTTAAGCTTTATAAATGTCACAAAAAGGTCTTGTTTCAAATTGTGCTTGAAGTTTCTATGGCCAACAATTTTCTCTACCAATACTTGCTAAAAATAACTTCACCCCTAAATATAACAAGCTTTCTTCTTTGGTTTGTATTTTGTTTTATGACCCAATTAACTCCAAATTAAGTAGGCTATATGATGAAAGAACAACATGAAATTAACATATAAATAATGTTATAAATAAACTCCCAAAGGGTGAACGATGAAATCTGTTTAATGCAACTCATTTTAAAAGCCTTCCAAGGCTTTCAAAAACTCTTTTAAAAACTCTTCCAAGCATGATAGAAATGGTTGCTTCCATTTGAAGATTGCCATTCTATTTGAAAGCATACAAATAGTGATGGAAAATTATTTTAGTTTTTCTGAAAGACACTTGTTTCATGATGTGACATATTTACTACCAAGTCTAATTCACAATTTTGGGGTTGTGTTATCAATAATTTCACGAGTCTTTAGCTTTATTTACACCATATACTTATACTTGGATCAGCTAGATTTAGAACTCTTATTCTGGGGCACCTGGGTGGCTCGGTTGGTTAAGCGTCTGCCTTCGGCTCCGGTTATGATCCCAGGCTCCTGGGATCGAGCCCCACATTGGGCTCTCTGCATGGCAGGGAGCCTGCTTCCCCCCTCCCTCTCTGCCTGCCTCTCTGCTACTTGTGCTCTTTCTCTCTATCAAATTAAAAAAAAAAAAATCTTATTCTGGGAGAAATGTCCTTTACATTTAGAAAACAAATTTTCAATATATAACTTTTTTTTGGTAAGTAAAATTTCTGTATCTAATTTTAAATTAACTTTTTAGTTAGAATGCTTTTAGGTTTACAGAAAAAATGTTAAAATAATACAGAGTTCTTAGATACCCCTCACTATGTCTCTTATTATTAATATCTTACTTTCATATGGTACACAGTTAATGAACCAATACTGACACATTATGATTAATGTAAGTCCACACTTCATTAGGATATCCTTAGTTTGTACCTAATGTATGTTTTCAGTTCCAGGATCCCATCTCAAATACAATACTACATTTAGTAATTATGACTCCTTAAATTCCTCTAGGCTGTGGTAGTTTTTCTAGATTTTGCTTGTATTTAAGGTCTCACAGTTTTGAGGAATACTAGCCAGGTATCTTGTTATACGGCTCTCTATTTGAATTTGTCTGATGGTTTCCTCATGATTACACTGGGGTTATCAGATTGGTGAAAGAAAGCCAAAGAGATAAACATGTTATTTCCATCACATCATATCAAGGGTACATACTATCTACATGATTTATGACTGTTGATATTGACCTTGATCACCTGGTGTTGGGGAGCTTTCGTCATGTTTTTCCTCGATGAAGTTGTTTCTATTTTCCCCTTTTCAGACTGTACTCTTTGGAAGAAGTCATTATGCACACTAAATGAAAGTTTTCTTTCTACTTTTTAATTCATATTCTTTTTTTTTGCAAATTTATGATTATTTTATTGAACAGGCTATCATAATGTAATGCTGTTCTGCAATTTGCTTTTTAAACTTAACAATAGATCATCAATATTTTCTTCTACAGTTCCGTTTATAACTTATTTTATTACACAGATAACTTTTTTTTTATTTCTTTTCAGCGTAACAGTATTCATTGTTTTTGCACCACACCCAGTGCTCCATGCAATGCATGCCCTCCAAAATACCCACCACCTGGCTCCCCTAACCTCCCACCCCCTGCCCCTTCAAAACCCTCAGGTTGTTTTTCAGAGTCCATAGTCTCTCATGGTTCATCTCCCCCTCCAATTTCCCTCAACTCCCTTCTCCTCTCCATCTCCCCATGTCCGCCATGTTATTTGTTATGCTCCACAAATAAGTGAAACCATATGATAATTGACTTTCCCTGCTTGACTTACTTCACTCAGTGTAATCTCTTCCAGTCCCGTCCATTTTGCTACAAAAGTTGGGTATTCATCCTTTCTGATGGAGGCATAATACTCCATAGTGTATATGGACCACATCTTCCTTATCCATTCGTCCATGGAAGGGCATCTTGATTCTTCCCACAGTTTGGTGACCGTGGCCATTGCTGCTATAAACATTGGGGTACAGATGGCCCTTCTTTTCACTAAATCTGTATCTTTGGGGTAAATACCCAGTAGTGCAATTGCAGGGTCATAGGGAAGCTCTATTTTTAACTTCTTGAAGAACCTCCACACTGTTCTCCAGAGTGGCTGCACCAACTTGCATTCCCACCAACAGTGTAAGAGGGTTCCTCTTTCTCCACATCCTCTCCAACACACATTGTTTCCTGTCTTGCTAATTTTGGCCATTCTAACTGGTGTAAGGTGGTATCTCAATGTGGTTTTAATTTGAATCTCCCTGATGGCTAGTGATGATGAACATTTTTTCGTGTGTCTGATAGCCATTTGTATGTCTTCATTGGAGAAGGGTCTGTTCATATCTTCTGTCCAATTTTTGATATGATTATCTGTTTTGTGTGTGTTGAGTTTGAGAAGTTCTTTATAGATCCTGGATATCAACCTTTTGTCTGTACTGTCATTTGCAAATATCTTCTCCCATTCCGTGAGTTGCCTCTTTGTTTTGTTGACTTTTTCCTTTGCTGTTCAGAAGCTTTCAATCTTGGTGAAGTCCCAAAGGTTCATTTTCGCTTTTGTTTCCTTTGCCTTTGGAGACATATCTTGAAAGAAGTTGCTGTGGCTGATATCAAAGAGGTTACTGCCTATGTTCTCCTCTAGGATTCTGATGGATTCCTGTCTCAGGTTGAGGTCTTTTATCCATTTTGAGTCTATCTTTGTGTATGGTGTAAGAGAATGGTCAAGTTTCATTCTTCTACGTATAGCTGTCCAATATTCCCAGCACCATTTATTGAAGAGACTGTCTTTTTTCCACTCTATATTTTTTCCTGCTTTGTCGAAGATTATTTGACCATAGAGTTGAGGGTCCATATCTGGGCTCTCTACTCTGTTCCACTGCTCGAAGTGTCTGGGTTTTTGCCAGTACCATGCTGTCTTGGTGATCACAGCTTTGTAGTAAAGCTTGAAATCATGTAAAGTGATGCCACCAGTTTTATTTTTGTTTTTCAACATTTCCTTAGCAATTCGAGGTCTCTTCTGATTCCATACAAATTTTAGGATTCTTTGCTCCAGCTCTTTGGAAAATACCGGTGGAATTTTAATCGGAATGGCATTAAAAGTCTAGATTGCTCTAGGCAGTATAGACATTTTTACAATGTTTATTCTTCTGATCCAAGAGCATGGGATGGTCATCCATCTTTTTGTGTCTTCTTCAATTTCTTTCATGAGTGTTCTGTAGTTCCTCGAGTACAGATCCTTTACCTCTTTGGTTAGGTTTATTCCCAGGTATCTTATGGTTCTTGGTGCTATAGTAAATGGAATTGATTCTCTAATTTCCCTTTCTATATTTTCATTGTTAGTGTATAAGAAAGGCACTGATTTCTGTACATTGACTTTGTATCCTGCCACGTTACTGAATTGCTGTATGAGTTCTAGTAGTTTGGGGGTGGAGTCTTTTTTGGGTTTTCCATATAAAGTATCATGTAATCTGCGAAGAGAGAGAGTTTGACTTCTTCCTTGCCAGTTTGGATACCTTTTATTTCTCTTTGTTGTCTGATTGCTGTTGCTAGGACTTCTAATACTATGTTGAACAAGAGTGGTGAGAGTGGGCATCCTTGTTGTGTTCCTGATCTCAACGGGAAGGCTGTGAGCTTTTTCCCATTGAGGATGATATTTGCTGTGGGTCTTTCATAGATCTTAAGAAGTTCAGGAATGTTCCCTCTATCCCTCTACTTTGAAGTGTTTTAATCAGGAACGGATGCTGGATTTTGTCAAATGCTTTTTCTGCATCAATTGAAAGGACCATGTGGTTCTTCTCTCTGTTCTTATTGATTTGTTCTATCACATTGATTGACTTGCGAATGTTGAACCATCCTCGTAACCTAGGGATGAATCCCACCTGGTCATGGTGGATAATCTTTTTAATGTGCTGTTGGATCCTGTTTGCTAGGATCTTGTTGAGAATCTTAGCATCCAGATTCATCAGTGACAGTGGTCTAAAATTCTCCTTTTTGGTGTGGTCTTTGCCTGATTTTGGGATCAGGGTAATGCTGGCTTCATAAAAAGAGTCTGGAAGTTTTCCTTCTGCTTCAATTTTTTGAAACACCTTCAGGAGAATAGGTGTTATTTCTTCTTTAAAAGTTTGGGAGAATTCCCCAGGGAATCTGTCAAGTCCTGGGCTCTTGTTTTTTGGGAGGTTTTTGATCACTGCTTCAATCTCATTACTAGATATCGGTCTATTCAGGTTGTCACTTTCTTCCTGGTTCAATTTTGGGAGTTTATATTTTTCCAGGAATGCATCCATTTCATCTAGTTTGCTTAACTTATACGCATATAACTGTTGATAATAACTTCTGATGATTTTTTCTACTTCCTTGGTGTTAGTTGTTATCTCTCCCTTTTCATTCATAATTTTATTAAATTGAGCTTTCTCTCTTTTCTTTTGGATTAGTGTGGCCAATGGTTTATCAATCTTATTGATTCTTTCAAAAAACCAGCTTCTAGTTTCATTGATACGTTCTACTGTATCTCTAGTTTCTACCTCATTGATCTCTGCTCTAATCTTGATTATTTCCCATCTTGTGTGTGGAGTTGGTTTAATTTGTTGTTGATTCTCCAGTTCTTTAAGGTGTAGAGACAGCTGTTGTATTCTGGATTTTTCAATTTTTTTGAGGGAGGCTTGGATGGCTATGTATTTCCCCCTTAGGACCGCCTTTGCTGTATCCCATAGGTTTTGGACCGAAGTGTTTTATTCTCATTGGTTTCCATGAATTGTTTAAATCTTCTTTGATCTCCTGGTTGATCCAAGCATTCTTAAGCAAGGTGGTCTTTAGCTTCCAGGTGTTTGAGTTCCTTCCAAACTTTTCCTTGTGGTTGAGCTCCAGTTTCAAAGCATTGTGGTCTGAGAATATGCAGAGAATAATCTCAGTCTTTTGGTATCATTTGAATCCTGATTTGTGACCCAGTATGTGGTTTATTCTGGAAAAGGTTCCATGTGCACTTGAAAAGAATGAGTATTCTGTTGTTTTAGGGTGGAATGTCCTGTATATATCTATGAGGTCCATCTGGTCCAATGTGTCATTCAATGTTTTTTTTCTTTATTGATTTTCTGCATGGATGATCTGTCTATTACTGAGAGAGGTGGGTTAAGATCTCCTACTATCAATGTATTCATATCAATATGACTCTTTATCTTGATTAATGGTTTTTTATGTAATTGGCTGCTCCCATATTGGGGGCATAGATATTTAAAATTGTTAGATCATCTTGGTGGATAGTCCCTTTAAGAATGATGTAGTGTCCTTCTGTATCTCTGACTACAGTCTTTAGTTTAAAATCTAATTTATCTGATACGAGAATTGCTACCCCGGCCTTCTTTTGAGGCCCATTGGCATGAAAGATGTTTCTCCCTCTCTTCACTTTCAATCTGGGTGTATCCTTAGGTTCAAAATGGGTCTCCTGCAGACAACATATGGATGGGTCCTGTCGTTTTATCCAATCTGCAATCCTGTGTCATTTTATGCGTGCATTTAGGCCATTCACATTGAGAGTGATTATTGATAGATACTTTTTATTGACATTGTGTTACCTTTGAAGCCTTTCTTTCTGTAGATTGTCTTTATATTTCTGTTCAATGATATTCTTAGAATTTTTCCTCTTTCATAGAACCCCCTCTTAATATTTCCTGCACTGTCGGCTTGGTGGTCGCATACTCTTTTAAGCCTTGCCGGTCTTGGAAACCCTTTATCTCTCCACCCATTTTGAATGTCAGTCTTGGTGGATAAAGTATTCTTGGCTGCATGTTCTTTTCATTTAGTGCCCTGAATATATCTTGCCAGCCCTTTCTGGCTTGCCAGGTTGCTGTGGACAGGTCTGATATTATTCTGATGAGCTTTCTTCTGTACATAAGGAGCTTCTTTGTTCTAGCTGCCTTCAAGAGGGCCTGCCTACAATTATAATTCTTCATTCTTGCTATTAGGTGTCTTGAGGACTTTTGAGAATGTATAATCTTGGGGGGAGACCGTTCTGCCTCTAGTAAATGAACGCTGGTTCCATTCGTGAGATTGGGACAATTTTCATGGAGAATTTGTTCCACTATATCTTCTAGACTTCTTTCTTTCTCCTCCCCTTCAGGGATTCCAATATTTCTGACATTGGAACATTTCATGGCATCATTTATTTCCCTGATTCTGTTTTCGTGGTTTCTAAGCTGTTTGTTCCAGGATTCCTCCTGATCCTTTCTCTCTATCTATTTGTCCTCCAGATCATTAATTCTATCTTCTGTCTCAGTTACCCTAGCTTTTAGAGAATTTAGATTAGATTAGAACTCATTGAGAGCATTGTGAACATCATCCCTGGTGGCTTTCAGTTCTGCCCTCACATTGTGAACATCTTCCCTGGTGGCTTTCAGTTCTGCCCTAATCAATTCTGTTTGGTCATCCATGGCTTTCTCCAACCTAGCTGTTGCCTGGGTAATTGTTAGCCTGAATTCCCTTTCCGACATAATGTCTATGTTGGTAGCCATTAGCTCTGTTGCAGAAGACCCATCCTCTGAATTTTTCTTCTGCTGGGCATTCCTCCTCCTAGTCATTTTGGTGAGAGATGACTGAATGGTTGTAGCTGGATGTATTGACCTTGGTGCAATGAAGGTGCACCCTGGAACGCTTATGAGCAATCAGGAGTCCCCACCCAAACAAGAGAAAAAAGAAAAGAAAAAGAAAAAAAGTGAGAGAGAGAGACAAGAAAAAAAGGGAAGATAAAAGAGAAGGCTCAGCCCAAATGGGCCCCAAGGTAAGATTTATGAAGTATACAAAAACAGACAAACAAATAGACTGATAAAAGTATATGACAAGAGAAAAAAAAAAAAATATATATATATATATATAAAAGAAAAAAAAGAAAAGAACCTTGTCAAAAAGATCCCCAAGTATAAGATTTATATACTATCAGGACAAATACAAATACACAGAAACACTGGCAGAAGAAAAAGATGGGAGAGTGGTTATAAATTCTCAGTGTGGGCCAGGAAGGTTATTTTGATTCTTCCTGGATGTATCTTGATATCTTTGTTAAAGGACTCAACTTTCCTAAGATAAAGGGGGATTAAAAATTGGTTTGCCTATAGGGGTAGCATTGATTGGGGAAAGGGGATTACCTTGAAGTTTGACTCTATATGAATAATAAAAAATAAAAATACAAAAAAGAATAAACTAAACTAAACTAAAATTTTAAAAAAAATTAAAAAATAGAAAAGCAAAAGAAAAACACAGGTATATGTATCAAAAAGTTCAGGTTAAAAGGTTATTATGGAATTTGATGTACTGGACATCTCACTGTGGTGGTAAATAGGTTGAAAAATCTATATATAAAAAAAAGAACCAGAATAGTGGGAACGAGTTAAAAATAAAAGTTGCATCTATGAAGTAGTGGTGGTTGTTATCTTGTCATCTTTTTTTT